>CM050417.1:15071111-15331111 GCA_027564155.1 Gymnocypris eckloni scoliostomus | reverse complement strand
GCTCACTCCAGGATCAATCTGGCAATTCAAGTGACCCTGGTATACCAAACGGCTCATGTAACCCTTTTAAGTGTCTTCCGTCAGAAACCAACGAATGCCTGTTTGAGTCATCCTACCTGTTGAAAACAAAGAGCAATCAAACATGGGGGCATAGGGACAATGCGCATAATTGGAGGGTATCAGATTCAATTTGCTGCAGATCATTTAAATGGCAATTAGGTGATTTTTCAGCGAGAGGAGTGCACTTGCTTAGAGCAAGAGAGAAGTGTTGGAGCAATCACACCGAGGGCTCACACAGAGTCCTTTAGTTTTGTGTCACTGAAGTTGGATCATTTGCATGTCAATGCGATGCGATGAAAATGTGGAGAATTAAGCCAATCACAAAGCAGCTTGTTAAGACAGAGTGATTGCACAGGCAGGATGGTGAAAGCATCAAAGCAGCTTCCTCTGCTAGTATTTTACAGAATTCAGTTCAGAGACACTTTCTAATAAAAATAATAATGCATGCATGTTAAGGCCACAGACACGCATGCCCTTTACGCTTCCATGTTCCTTGAGAATCTAAGCGCTGCAAGATTTGTGCTCAGTGATACAAGGACAAGCGGAAAAATATGCATGACTTGCACCTCCCTGGTGTACTACTTCAATAACACTGAATATTGATGTGATTGTTGATTTGTTCTGTGGGCACTGAAAATGCCCTCTCTGATGGTTTTCAGAACAAGAGCACAGAGCACAGGACAAAAAGGGGGTTCAGGTGCATGTGATGGTATAAAGAAGAAGCTGGAATGTTAGAATGTTTTATTCAAAATGCCCTGTGCATGCTAAATTAGACGTTTTAGAGCTTTTTTATGTTGTTATTTTATGTAAATATTCTGTCTGTGCACTGTGGTGCAATACATTTCTTATTTCACTTGTATCACTCAGTCTGAGAGGAAAAGGTTCTATATTACATTTACTCAAACTCAAGATGAGTTTGTGTCTTCTTTGGAATGGATTTGGAGAAATTTAGCATTACATCACTTGCTCACCAATGGATCCTCTGCAGTGAATGGGTGCCGTCAGAATGAAAACAGTTGATAAAAACACCACAATAATCCACAAGTAATCTGCATGACTGCAGTTCATCATTAACACCGTGTGAAGTGAAAAACAGAGCTTGATCTGTGCATATTTCTCTCCCAATTCAGACAAGATGAATTTTCACTGCAGAAAGCAATATTAGATATTGCAGTGGTTTGAAGTTAAAAACTTCTCAATGGATTTATTACAAATGCACAGCTTTTCACTTCACGAGATGTTTCTTGATGGACTGTAGTTATGTGGACTGCTTGTGGATTATTGTGATGTTTTTATCAGCGTATTTTGGATTCTCATCTTGACGGCACCCATTCACTGCAGATGATCCATTGTTGAGCAAGTGATGTAATACTAAATTTCTCCAAATCTGTTCTGATGAACATACACACTATTCTGCTTCTTGGATGACCTGAGTGTGAGAACATTTTCATCAAATATTTTTGGGAACAATTCCTTTAAATCAGCAGAACACTTGTAGGGTTAGTATAGAATACTTGTATAGAACCTTTAAGGATTTGTAACAAGAGAATATAATAGGTCATATCAATAGATACTTATATAAATATCAATAGATAGTTCATTCTGATGTCACCGGTGAGAAGACTAATTCTAATGAGAATCAGTAGGAAGTTATTTTATAGAGATAATGCACGTGTGCCAACTGGGACAGCTCATCAAACAATACGGCTATTAAAACTGAGACATATGAAACCACAATCAAGAAAAATGCATGACAGACAGAGATGGTGGTAATATCAAAGGGAATTATTCACATCCGTCCCAGCTTTTATCTGGTGGAAAAGGTGGTCATCTGCTGAATACTCAATCAACAATAAGAACTTTTGGACTTGTCATAATCTATCATAATTGGTTTGGACGTGTTGTTTGAATGCAGGGACGATCAAACGGAGTATAAAGAGTGCACTGGGATGTGGCAGTGTTTGTACGGTATAACTCCTTTTCACGGCATCCACCAGACAACCCCCCTGTCAAAATGTGTATACTTCTTGCAAAAAGCGGTAGGTGAACATTACCTGGGTGACGTACAGCATCCAAAGAGATTTTGAAATGTGCAACCACAGGAGGACACATTACTATCCCATGAGGCCTTGGAAGCTGAGAAGCTGTCAGATTCAAAAAGTGAAAAGGTGAAAAAGAAGAGAACAGAGAACTGAGAGACGAATCACTCTTTTCCAGTGCTATTAGCAACGATCATTTTTTTATTGTATATTTGCACAACATTACTTTTGTGGTTGTTAGCAGTGATGGAGCAAACTCGAAATATGTTTCATAAAGCCTTTACAACATTTACAAATCTTGTTTTGTTGACAAAAACAATGTGCAGTGAGTGAATTGTTGGTTCATTTAATAATGGTATAATTTCTGTGATGGTTTCTATTGGGCTTCTATTGTTTTTTTTTAGCAGGGTAATTACTTGTTTGTATAATAATTGTAGTTGGACTCACAACAGCAGCTAAACGTGCTGCTGATCTGGACATCAGCAAGGCTGTGAATGGACAAAGCCATATTGAATTAAGAGATATTCAGAAAGACAGAACTCTTGTGTGATATTGGACCACAAAACCAGTCATAAGTTTTGGTTTTTGGAAATTGACATTTATACATCATCCGAAAGCTGAGTAAATAAGCTTTCCATTGATGTATGGGTAAATCTGGAATCTGAGGTGCAAAAAAATCGCACCCAATATCGCAATATTGAGAAAATCGCCTTTAAAGTTGTCCAAATGAAGTTCTTAGCAATACATATTACTAAACAAACATTAAGTTTGGATATATTGATGGTAGGAAATGTACTAAATATCTTCATGGATCATGATCTATACTAGTGCAGTCAAACGATTAATCGTATCCACAATTAAATTTTTTGTTTAAATAATATATGAGTGTGTACTGTGTATATGTATTATGTCTATATAAATACACACACTTACATGTATACATTTAGGAAAAATATGTTATGTTTATATATTAAATATATTTATCTGTAAAATATTATAAATATAATTATTTACATGTAAAAAATATTACTGTATGTGTGTGTATTTAAATATACATAATATATATACACAGTACACACATATATCTATTATAGAAACAACAACTTATATTTTGGATGCGATTAATCGTTTGACAGCACTATTTTTGGCATAAAAAAAAAAAAAAAAATTGACCCATACAATGTATTTTTGGCTGTTGCTACAAATATACCCCAGTGACTTAAGACTGGTTTTGTGGTCCAGGGTCTCTCTCTCTCTCTCTCTCTCTCTCTCTCTCTCTCTCTCTCTCTCTCTCTCTCTCTCTCTCTCTCTCTCTCTCTCTCTCTCTCTATTTAAAAAGTAAAAAAGAACATGTTTTGTATTTTTTATTTATTATATAATACAGCTTTATGTGCAATTAATTGTTTATTGTATAATGTACAGCATTATTGTAGATGTTAAAAAACATAATCTCCATGATTGTCTATTTATCCAAATTAATTAGGATCGAATTGCACGTGAATTGAGTCAAAATTGGTCTCAATACCCAGCCCTAATTACTCAATTAAAAATTCAAATGTTAAATATATATAACAATTTTGTGTTACTTTTAGATAAGTAGCATGGCATGGTATGACACTCCAGCTCTACAAATAGCTATGAGCACAAAGCTTATGAAGAAATGACAGAAGTCAGCTGTATTACTACATAATTAAATTCCACCTGAATATAAATTATTTTCTGAACACAGCGCGCCCACCCATCCAAATATCAAACCATTAAAATGCCTTAGAAACCTGTTTGCTCAGAGCAAGCCTTGTATATTGCGGGCTAATTATTCAATTTCTCACAAATGTCATGGTTGCCCATTTCATAAAGTTTGACAGCTCTCAGATAATTACATAATGTGACAAATTTGATCATTACCAAGAGAAAATTAAATTCTGTGCTTGGGCGCATTAAGTATGGCAGCCTCACACGGCCTATTCGAACATTTGCTGATCTGTCATGCAGTCCCCTAATGCTCAACACTGTGCCAAATTGAAAATGACAGCAGTGCTGAGATTCCCCTAGTGAATTTTAAAACCACAAGTATCCCGGTTGGAAACGAAAGGAAAACTCTTTCTGTCTACCTGTCTTCGCTTGTTTCTGTTAAAATAACCAAGAGCATTTGACTTGCAGAGCGATGCAGAAGCGTGATAAAGCCCTCTGTGCGCACTTTGCTTTTGTCCAACGTGTTATGATTGCCTTGAGCACTGAATAAGAACCATTTTAAACATTTCTTTCAACTTTTTTTCTTTCTTTTAGAGTAAATGACCTTCGGAAAAACTCAACAGTAGTTTCTGTGGGATTCTGAGCTGTTATAAGAATGGCTACAATTGATTTACTTGATCTTTGCCACCTTGCTTCAGTGCAAAAATATAACATATTATGCTAAGGACAATATTTGCGAAGCTTTAACACTTTACCTCCGGATCCAAATTAGGGAAATGCACAAATTGTTATTAGAAGATTAGAATAATTAAGGTCACTTTGTTATTAAAGCCCTCTGGTTCAATACTGCATTATGAATAATCCACAGGGAAGACTCTATGTTAAATTAAGCACACTGTGCTCCAACAGTGACTTAATATTTTGCAGTACTTGTGCATTCATCTTCCCTAGTAATAACACCCTGGCTTTTTTCAGTCGATGGCATTTTAAACCACAGGTAAGGATGGCATTTCAATTACTAACGCTTTGCTCTTTAATGTCAGACATTTTGTTAAACTTAATTTTAGAGACAGAAGAACTTGGTTCAAGACATGGTATTCATTATTTTTCTCTTCTATAATGTTGTTAAAGGATAGTTCCCCAACAATGAAAGTTTGCTGAAAATGCACTCACTTTCAGAAAATCCAAGAGGTTTAAGAGTTTGTATGTCCATCAAAGCAAATTTTCTCACCAATGGATCCTCTGCAGTGAATGGGTGCCGTCCGGATGAGAGTCCAAACAGTGATAAAACATCACATCTACAAGTCCACTAATCCACAATTAATCCACATGACTCCAGTCCATAAATTAATTGGACTGGATTTTGCACTCTCATTTTGACGGCACCCATTCACTGCAGAGGATCCATTGGTGAGCAAGTGATGAAATACTAGACTCATCTACAAACTCACAAATACTAGACTCATCTACAAACAAACAAACTCATCTACATCTTGGATGGCCTGAGGGTGAGTAAATGTTCAGCCAATTTTCACTATTCCTTTAAGCTCTTCTACATCTTGGATAGCCTGCCGGTGAGTACATTTTTAATGACATAAGAATTTTTATAAAACATAATGTAATTATTGAAAAGAAAACAAAGTAGTTTGCACAATACTTTAATATTATTTCATAGGGAAATGGATTTTATGAATTTTTATGTCAAAATAAGGTTATTTCTGGTTAGTAAAATGTCATGTGGACTCCTCATGTGGACTCCTAAAAACCCTAATGATATTTATCAATTAGTCATTTATAAAAAAAAACTTTTTTAACCTTAAAATGTTTTGGAAAATATTTATTAAGAGGGATGCACTCATGTGTGTGTTCAAGGTGTAGGAAAAAATTTAATTTTTACTTGATGTTATACCACATGGCAGAGTGTTTTAAACAAGATTTTTTAAATATTATCCTTTTATTTTTGTGGAGACCTATTATTGTAACATTTATTCACTGATATGTCATTACAAACCCACATATCTTTATATGTATGCAAAAGAGCAGCATTTTCATTCTGCTAAACATCTCTGTTTGTGTTCCACGCAAGAAAGTAAGTCAAATTTGGAGTTACCTGAGGTTGACTATAGGATGATAAAATACAAATCTATTCCTTCAATTATGAACTACTGCATAAACATACAACAAACAACTAAACACAATGAGATAACCTTCAATAAAAGGAATCTTCACCTCTAACGAGGCATTCACACAGATATGTTGAGTGCTCCCACTGATTACTGGAGTGTATCCTTTAAATGTGCCACATCGAATAATCCTTTCCAATTAATGTTTGAAGAGCTCGAGGCTCGAGATTTTGCAGTGCATTGTTACACCATGTGATCTTTATCTGAGCAATATTTTCTTTAAATCTTTGTGAAAAGTAACACATCATGTGTATTTAATACCGCACTACACATGGCCTTGCCGAATAATGCCAAATAGAAAATAGTGTGGTGTGGGTTTTAATATATAAGGCTCGATTCTCTTTAATTGTTAATGCCATATAAGGTTTGAATGTTTTATTGGAGGTTTGACATTGCGTCTCTGTTGGGTAGGATCCAGCTGCACTATAACATTTCTTTGGAGAATATATATATGTGTGTGACTGAAAAACAGTTTCTTTTATAAATCACACTGTTCGGAAGACTGAATACTCTCACCCCAGTACCAGCCTAATATCTTCCTTTCAAACCTCTTATAAAAGTGCAGTCCATGAACGACTCGCACATTTCTGCCTGATTATTGGATAGATTCTGCTGCAAATAGATTAATAGTAGACCTATCCACAGTTCCCTCTGCAGTATATGATTGGCAGCTCGGTGTAGAAAAACCCAGTTAAAATGGTCTCGAGGGTATGAAGAGGAACTTGTTACATCCAAATTGCCAGAGGACTGCAGTTCTGCTTTGTGAGCCATGAAGCTAATGTTTATCTCTGGGCCAGACACAGTCAGCACAGTGTAATGAGCCACACAGCATTGAAATGCCCCAGAGAGGTGAACCTTGGTAATCTGATTTAATAGTTAAAAAATTGCATTTAATTTGAGTATTTTACATGTTTTATAAAATGTCTTGGAATTAGTAATGGAATGGAAAGAGATGTTTTTGTGGTATAATCCAGATTTTTGTTTTTGTTTCCGATTGGTCAAGACTCATTCAGGATAATTTGCTGGCCATTATTTAACATAATAGGCGGACATTATCACATTGGCAAAAGAATCAGCCGGTCAGCGTTCATGTGACTTTAGGCTATTTGCTCCTGTAGTGCAAAATAATATTTTTCTTTTTAAGATTTATTTCAGTATTTCAAACAAGAAGCAAGGTGGGAGGGGGGCTGAGGGTTTTGGGAAAGGTACGCAACCAGTGACTCAAACTTGGGATGCCCCAAGCACAACAACGCTATATGTCAGTGTGCTGCCCAAAAAACAAGAAAAATATATAGTTTTCTTAAACAGAATTTTTATAAAACTAACTAAACATCTGTTAATCAGTACAAATGTACTTGAAAATTACATCAAGAAATGAAGACTTCAGTGAATATATCTTATTTTTATGTGGCACGCTGGGAAATTATTTTAGTTTCAAGAATACTTTTTTTAGAAGTATGCGTAGAACAAGAAAAATAAATTGCCAATGGGATGTAAAAAAATTGTTAAATATTCTCTGTAAACAAATATGAAAACAAGTAAATGCAAATGGGGTTTTGTCTTTATCTTAATGTTTATATTAGATTAATCAGTTTTGTTTCAATTGACCAATAAAATATCTAAACGTCAAGATAAATTTACTTGAGAAGTTGAAAAAAGGTGATATCAATACTCGTTGAAAGAAATTATATTGTCTGTGTATATATATTAACACATTAATATTTTGTTTACTGTTACTACATATTCAAATATTCATCTTTTTTTCTTTTTTTATTATTATTAATTTTATGAAAATAAAAGAAACATAATTCAAGAAACATTCTCTGAAAACAAGTCTCTGAACTTGTTTTGATAGAGTAATCAGTGTTTTATCTTGTTTTTTCAGGAAAGGCATTAAGACCTTTTTAATTATCTAATATTTTTTCTTATGCAAGATGTTAAGTTTTCTGAGAATATAAAATACGTTTATTCTTCTTACCACATTGGCTAATCATAAACCTCACTACTTCGTTAGAAACTAAATTGATCTTCTTTTGGGATGTTTATTTTTTCTACAAGAAAATATGACAAAGTACAGATTTTAGAAAAGTAAAAACACAAGCCATAGCAGGCTGCATTGCTGTCTAGGGAATGCATTTTTCAAACCTGGTTGTGCTCTCTTTGAGGGTAGACACACCTTTTGATGGACATTGGAGTGATGGCTTCACTTTCTGAATGTTATCTCCTGCCTTTGACCAAATCTGTTGAGCGGACTGTAAAGTGCACTTTCAATTCCTCAGAACCATTGTTCCCTGTCCCACAAAACATTTGTTATTGCAGCCTCGTTTTGGAGCTGAATCTTCACTCGAATCAAATAGAGCTTTTATTTTTTTGAAAAACACTGGTTTATTCTTAAAGTCTTTCAGGTACAATCTCCACTACTGACAAGCCAGGACATTTACTGCCTTCACTTTCCATGACCTAGAATGCAGTATCGTTGCTCTAAACTTTATTTACACATCACTGTCACTGCTAACTACTGGCCTAAATACAGTGCAGAGCTTCATAATGCCAGAATATTTCTAGTCCTCATGTCATATTGTGGGTCTAATATTTTTTTATTTCTTAAAATAGTGATTGACCAGTGATAAATGGGTAATTATCCTGCTATTCAAATGACATGAAGCTAAACAAGGTTCATTTAAACTGACCCTTTGTGACAGAACATTTCTCTAATTAATATTATGCAAATACAAGGGTACATATGGCATAGGAAAGAATGGTTAAGTAATTATGGATTATGATGTTTGAAGATACATAAAACTAATTTTCTTATGCAAATTAATCCAATTAAAATACCTAACCTCCCTTACAATCTCACTCTTTAATTTGAATTTGAATACTCTATACTTCACTCCTAAAATTTGTTAATGAACTCCGAAACAGAAACTTAACAACTGGCAATGCACTGGGGGGAAAATAGCTTGAAAGGTTTCATTGCAATATTGCCAGGGCACTCTCTTGGTTATGTAATTTTATGAAACTCACACATACTGAAAATGCATATATGGTTATATGTGCATCAAGGGACAGAATAAGTGTGCTTGGTGAACCCTCTACTTCCTCCGCTTGACTCTGAAATGCCCTGTTTATGATTACCTAGAAAGCCCTCCAATCAGTGTGCATTGTTACTTGGTCATCAGTTAAAGAAATCCTCTCAAATAAAACAAACTTTTTGTTCTACCCCAGTTTATATAACAGTTCAAAATAACAACTGAATAATTAATACACTTATCAGTCCAGCATGAAAGAAGGACCAAAACCACAAGCCAGAAATGTTTGTTTGTAATCACAGACCCTTACACTGATTGCAGATGTCACTTATGGACATTGATTTCAATCAAGAAGGTTCTTAAGGTCATCTAATTGTGATATGAAAGTCATAACTGGATTTATTTTAGACATGTGGAAACCAAGTGGCAACCCAACACAGAATTTTTTTCATCATACAAAGGTAAACAAAACTATATGCACTTCCCAGCCACTTTATTAGGTACACCTTACTAGTTACATGTTGGGGCACCCTTTGCCTTAAGAACTACATGGATTCAACAAGGTGTTGGAAATATTCCTCAGAAATTCTGTTTCATATTGTCATGATCGCATTGAATCTGCTGCACACACATGATGCAAATCTCTCATTCCACAACATCTTAAAGATCTGGTGACTGTGGAAGCCATTTGTGGAAGTCAACACATTGTCATATTTGAGAAAACAGTTTGAGATGATTTGAGTTTTGTGACATGGTGTGTTATCCTGCTGGAAGTAGTCTTCTCAAGATGGATACACTATGAATAAAGAGATGGACATGGTCAGCAATAACACATAGGCTGTGGAGTTTAAATGATGCTCAGCTGGTACAGAGGGGCCCGAAGTGTGCCAAGAAAATATCCCCCACACCACTATACCAGCACCACCAGCCTGAACGGTTGATACCAGGCAGGATGGTTCTTGCGTCATGTTGTTTACACCAAATTCTGACCCTACCATCTGAATCTCACAGCAGAAATTGAGACTCATCAAAGGTGTAACATTTTTGAGGAGCCCATGGGAATTGGCGCCTCAGGACCTGTCCAAATACCCACACTTGCAGTCTTTGCACTTGATCATTTGTCTACTTGCATGATGTATTTCCTGTTTCTGGCCTAAGTGTTTAAGTGGTTGTGAAGATCAGAAGTGTATGTAGAACTTTTCATTAGCCAATGGAACAAACTTTAGACTGAAATACACTACATAATGTTTTCCATGAATTACAGTCTGGAGAAGTTGACGCTAGTTGCCGAATGTCAGAGCCAGTCTGCAGAATTGAGTTGACATTTTTCTCAAAGAGTAGTGTATGATGGTAATAGACCATTATTTTAGCTTCATACTATGTTTCCATCCAGTCGGAGGATATCAAACATTTGATATTTAGAACACACAATTTTTGGAACACATATTGTTTTCATTTGTCAAGCATTTCAAGGTTTACATTTCTTTGCGAGTTTGTTGTGATCGGAACAATTTGTAATGTATGATCCTCAGTCATTTAAAGTATGATGACCAGTTTTTCCTCTGTGACTGACTGTTCACAAAGTCGGTAACTGTATGATGACCAGTGCGTTAAATTCTGTTCAGATTTTAAAAGTCAAGTAGTGTATTCCACTATTAAATGTTGTAAAATTTGTATTTACAGAGGTTTGTTTACATTTTCAATACTTTTCATTTTAAAACAAGCTTCTAAATCTCTGATTAGTAGTCCCTATAACAGATGACTCAGTTCAGGTGCCTCTAATTAGCTAAGTGATAAAAAGCAGTTTCAAATGTTACACAAATACTAATACTCAAATACTAATGCACCAATAAACACTTTACAACACTTTACCTTTTACATCAAAATTATATGTAATTTTATTATTATTAATATTTAAACGGATTGTTCACCCACAAATTACAATTATCTAATTAATTACTCACCCTCGAGTCATTCCATTCATCTTCAAACTCAAATTAAGATATTTTGAATGAAATCTGAGAGCTTTCTGACCCTGCACAGACAGCAAGGCAATTGACTTGTTCAAGGCCCAGAAAAGTAGTAAGGACATAGTTAAAATAGTCCAGGTAACATATGTGGTTCAACCTTATTGTTATGAAGCTATGAGAATACGTTTTGTATGCAACAAAAACAAAAATAAAGAATTTCACGACGGCTTCTCTTCCAGGTCAGTCTCCGCCACCATTCACGACAGTACCACGATGCATGTATGTGCATTCCTCTGCTTGTAAACAAGGTGCAGCTTCATAAAATTACAGTTGAACCACTGATGTTCAATAGACTATTTTAACAATATCCTTACTACCTTTCTGGGCCTTGAATGTGGTAGTTGCTTGTGGGGTCAGAAAGCTCTCGGATTTCATAAAAATATCTTAATTTGTGTTCCAAAGGTGAATTAAGTTTTTATGGGTTTGGAACAACAGGTTTCCTCAACATCTCTCGAGATCTCAGCAAAAAGTTGAATTATTTCCAGAACATGCTGGATGATGGTACACATACCACGGTGGATTTAGTGTGCATTAAGGGTACTTCACTTTGACATTTTGAAGACCTGGGACAGTCTTGCAGCACTTACTTACTGTTGCATGCACGGGCTCTCAAGTGTGGCTATTTGGACAGATTTCCTCTTCTTAGCTGAAAGAATTGGCACCTGGTGTCATAATATAACTGTATATCTCACAATTTTGACTTTATTTTTCTAATTCTAACTTTTTCACAATTGCAATTAATTGTGACTTCACATCAATGGTTCATTATTCCTTTTACTTTTTGTAAAACTTTTGATTTTTTGATTTTTGCAGGGATTTTGCTTAGAGTTTGATTGGCCGCTTAGCCATTGATGTCCCTTCATATATCATAATGTGACTTCATATCACAATGTCACCGGATAATCTTTTTATTTTACATTATAGTTTTGCTCATGGCTTTTGAAGATGAGGATTTTGCGTGCAGCCTTTGATGTCAACAAATCAAGCTTCAAAAAGTACAAAATGCAGCGGCTAGAGTCTATATGATCATATTACCCTAATTTTACAGTCCCTGCACTGGCTTTTTATTAAGTTCTGTATCAGTTACAAATTATTATTACTTACCTATAAGGCCCTAAATGGTCTAGCGCCTTTGTACCTAACTAGTCTTCTATCACGCTACAATCCAACCCGCTCCCTAAGGTCGCAAAACTCTGGACTCTTGGTCATACCTAGGATAGCAAAGTCCACTAAAAGAGGTAGAGCTTTTTCATATTTGGTGCCCAAACTCTGGAATAGCCTTCCTGATAACGTTCGGAGTTCAGACACACTCTCTCTGTTTAAATCTAGATTAAAGACGCATCTCTTTAGCCAAGCATTCATATAATGCATCTCATAATATTGTACTGCAGTTATATCGGATCAAACTTACATTATTATGCTTTAGCTTGGGTTGAACAAATAATTTTTGCTTGGATGGAACAACAGCTACGCCAATTATGTCTCTATTTGTCTCTTTGTTTCTGCCACGGGATTAACATCCTGTGGTAACTATAGGACTTACACAAGCTTCAGTCTGGATCCAACCCTTAAATGATCTGAGATGACTAAACACCTGAGAAGAGATGATGCCAATCCCCTCAGAGGACCTCAGAGGATGCCAATCCTCAGACAATATACAGAATTACCAAGTTTAGCCATAATTTAAATATATTAAGTTTCTACAATATATAAATATATTATGGAAACTTAATTTCCTATAAAGCTTCTTTGCAACGATTACATCGTCAAAAGCGCTATATGAATAAACTTGAATTAAAGTGAAATGTACAACAAAATACATAGGAAGCATTTTCTCTTTTAAAAGTTAATAAACCTATTTATCTACTTGAGTTTAGAATTGTTTTGTTACTGCCGTCTGCAGTCCTATCAGAACAGACTGGAACCCAACTTAAAAGCAGTGATCTATGTTATATTCTTAAAACCTAAAAGTCTTTTTTGAAGCTGGTCAGTTGACTGGAGAGGGTTATCCCTAGTGTGTACATTTGAGAATTTTTAAATATTAGCAGAACACAGTTAAATCAATAATCACAGCAATAACTTTTTTGCGTATTTCTTGCAATTGCCTCTTTAGCAGTGAGAATACTGCAGCACCAGCATTCAATAGATCATTCTTTGCACATCCATAAAAATACCCCTACAGGCGAAACCCATTTAGAGGCATCATATAAATTAAACAAAAGCTAATTAGCAAAGCGGTAAATAAAATGCATTATGTATTTTGTTATAAAACAGTGCTGTTTTATATCTACACACATTGGACAACCTATTTATATTTCGACAAGTATAGCTGCCTGGGCTATGCTAAAATATAACAGCCCTGAAGAGCAAGAAAACACAAATAAAGGCAATAAATACAACGATGCCTTTGATGTTGACAGATTTCTGAAAATATATAACAGACATTACATTCAGTCAATCTTGAAAGAGAAGCTGACAGGATCATAAAGACGTGAGGGCACGCATCACGTTCAGCCACGGTGGTTTATTTTATTCCTTCAGATAATGACTCACTGTATCTGCCAGAGAGCTGCACTTTAATACAACACTGCAGTTAGCAGGGAGGGAAAAATCTAGTGAAATGGTTGCGTTTCACTCGGGCAAAGAATATGTGGTTTAGTTTATCATTGAGACTGTCATCATGATTGAAATAAATGCCTTCTTAGAACACACATACACAGTTATATGTTCCGCATGTTGTGTACAAAAAAGGGTTGTTTTTTCATCAATGTGACTTACAGGAAACGACATGCATTGTGTTTGATATTAATTATTTTAGAAAATAGAATAGAATATATGTTGGAAATAATTTAGCAGTATGCAACATAGCTTAAGTGCAACTCTAACACAAGCATCGTATTTCAATAACACATTTTCAGAGTTTGTCATCACCATTTTGCTAAGCTAAACCTGATCTTCCAATAAGCCAAACAAGAATCAATGTTACAGTTACAATTGGAATTTTTTTTGTTATAAAATGTTTGTTTATCGTTTAACAGTTTCTCTATTTGACCATTTTAGGTGGATTTTTCACACAGAGCTTGTGGCAGTGCATTTTGCATTGGCTTCTCTGCAAATTATGCTGCTTTCAAATTGAACAAAAACAAGGTATTGTAAGACATTTTAATTACATTACACTCAAGACATATTTTTTTCCTCCTGCTTGTTCAATTTACTTGATTAAAATGAGCTAATGCAACAATTGTAATTTCTTTTGTGACCACAATTTAATTGTATTAAATCTACTTCATTTTGTAAAACGAGAGTCTATACTGGGACTACAATCTATTTTGTTCCATTAAAACTGGGCAGTGGGTTTCTAGTTCCTAGGATTTAGTAAATGTTGATGCATTAGCATTTAGCATGCTTATGTACTATTTGGAGCTTGTACTGAAAGATATTTGTTTGAGTTAATTAAATTTAGTGGTGCTTATGCTGCTTTCAAGTGCATATTGGTAGGTCGGATCATTATTACATTATGGCATACATTCAAGGTGGAAAAACAAAACAGAAGTTATAGCCTAAACAAAACAGAAGAATTATATTGTGAACAGTAAACCCTACCATACATCTTAATTAAAAATGATGAGACTTTTTAATTGCTATTACCTCTTTATATTGCATCAAAATACAAGTTTGTGACATATAGCAAAACAAATGAATGTCAAGTGCTGTGATTTAGCTTTTAAAATGATAGAAATAGAGGAAAATCTAAATAACTTGAATATATATACAGTGCCCTCCACTAATATTGGCACCCTTTGGTAAATATGAGCAAAGGAGACTGTGAAAATAAATCCGCATTGTTTATCCTTTTGATCTTTCACTCATACAAATCACAAAATGTTAACCTATCCTTGAGTAAAACAATTGGAAGTGGGGAGAAAATCTCATTATGAAATAAATATTTTTCTCCAATGAATGTTGGCCACAATTATTGGCACCCCTAGGAATTCCTATGAGTAAAAATGATCTGAAGCATATTCCCATACATTTATATTTTTAGCACACCAGGGTGACTAGGAGCATGACATTGTCCAGCCATGACTTCCTGTTCCACAGGATTATAAATATGAGGAACACAAAGGCCAAATTCCCTTAATCATTCATCACAAGGAGATACACCTAATAATATATTTCCGATGTGCAGAACAAGATTGTTGAGCATCACAAAATAGAAAGTGGCTGTAAGAAATGAGTTATAGCATTGAAAAATCCCCATTTCCACCATCAAGGGAATAATTAAGAATTTCCAATCAACTAAAGATGTTAAAAATCTGCCTGGAAGAGGACGGGTCTGTATCGCCCTAATGCATGGTAAGGAGGAGAGTTTGAGTGGACAAAGACACTCCAAGGATCGCAGCAGTAGAATCGTAGAGATTTGTTGAGTCTTGGGGTCAGAAACCTTAAAAAATATATACCAAACATCCCCTACATCACCATATGTTGATCGGGAGATTTTCAAAGAAAATTCTCCTCACTTTTCCAAAAAATAAACTTCAAATTCAGTTGTCAGACATGACTGGAACTTCAAATGGCACTGGCTAAGATGAGTTTAATACAAACTGGGATAAAAAAATGTACCCCATGTCCACGGTTAAATATACTGCTTGATCTTTAATGTTGTGGGCATGTTTTTCTGTCAGAGGTCCTGAACATCTTGTTCAGATGCATGACATCATGGATTCTATCAAATACCAACAGATACAAAATCAAAACCTGACTGCCTCTGTTAGAAATCTTATAATGGGCCATGTTTGGTTCTTCCACCAGGACAACAATCCAAAACAAACATCTAAATAAACACAAAAATGGGTCACTGAGCACAAAATTAATCTTTTACCATGGCTGTCCCTGTTCTCCGACCTGAACCCGACAGAAAATGAGTGGGGTAAACTGAAGAGATGTACTAACATGGAGCTGTGAATCTGGTCTGATCACTTATCAGGTGTTCTCCAAACTCTGCAGGCATTATAGAATAAAACTCAGAGCTGTTAACCCTGGGAAAAGGACTTTGCAATTATTGGGTGCCAATAATTGTGGCCAACATAAACTAGAGAAAGCATTTATTTCACAATGAGATCCCCCCCCCCCATATTAATTATTATACTTCAATGATAGGAAGGAATTTTGTAAATTTTTTGAATGAAAGATAAAAAGGATAAACAATTCAGATTTCTTTTCACAGCCGTCTTTGCTCATATTTACCAAGGGGGCCAATATTAGTGGAAGGCACTGTGTATATATATATATATATATATATATACACATACATACATATATGCACATATATACATAGCCTATACCCGATCACTCTTGTATCATCTAGATTTCCAAGATTCCCAAGTAAATACAAATTAATTTGGCCATTCATGTGCTCAGAACATACTTACAATGTTTCCATCTCCACCTGATGTGCACATTACTTAGTTCTGGTATTTTTCCACTACATATTACACTACAAGCGGTATTTGCATGGTTATTTTGTATGCTATATATTCAAAACTCATTTCCAATGAGGAACCATTGAATTACTGTAAGCCACTTACTTACCTTTTGGAAAAGAGCCCTTTCATATATATACCTAACATAAAGTGATCTACAAGTTATATTATTTGTGTTTTACATTTATGCAGTCATGCATTCAGCAGACACTTTTATCCAAAGGATCTTGTGTGTGTATTCAAAGCTTACATTTTTCAGTTTCATATTCCCTGGGAATCGAACCCATGACCTTGGTGATGCAACTCCTAGTTTTTCTGAAAAACCTGTTTATAAGCACCGCAGAATCACATTTAATCAGTCTTTTCTACAGAGTATCTCAACAGAGAGGTCCCCAGACACAGTGAACTGTTCTTTCTACGTAGCGATATTTTTGATAGAGATCTCTGTAAGCAAGGATGATCTGAAGCGGTGATTTGAAAGAAGCCCAGAATGCTTTATGTTATTTTGATGCATGCCTCCCCGTCTATTGTGGAGACCTGATAAATTGCTTAATGCCTTTTAAATCTGCCACTGCCATTGCACTGATACCATTGGGATAGAGGAAATATGTGGCACCCCAGTATGAGGAATTTATGAGTGTTGCCAGCATTCATTATGGCCGTAGCCTCAAGGCAAAACAAAGGGAATTCAACTGTCTTGGCTCTCTGTTCCTCCTGTCGCTCCCCGGAGAGTTCAATGGCACACAGCGGTCAACCTGCACACACAAACACACACACCAGTGGATAGGATTTGCGGTTCAGTGCTCTTATGTGCTACAGGGATCAGGCTGAGCTGTGACCAGCCTGCACTACAGGAAAGCTTCAATCATCCAATATACTATCGCCCACATTTCCTTGTTTTGTATGATTTATGTTGGACATAGAAAGACGGAAAAATCCGTAGAAAATCAACTGTCTGAATGGACTGTTATCTTGAAGAGATCTCTGAACGTGTCAGAGTTCCTGAAGAGTTAGGCATGTGCGATATAGTCAGTGTTGGGGAGTAACTAGTTATATGTAACGGTATTACATAATTTAATTATAAAATAAATGTAACTGTAATCTGTTACATTTACTGAGAAAAATGTATAAATTACAGTTACTTATGAAAATGTTAACGATTACAAAGGGGTTACATGTGAATTGATTTATTTTCCCATGAGACACCAATGTTTCAGGAGTTTAGGACACAGAATATGACAAGTTTATTCAACAACTGTTTTATTTCATATTTGAGTTTATGTATATGCCTTATTGTTTAGATTAATTGTTTTTCCAAGGCATTGTTAGATGTCAGTGTTTCCTGTTGTAGCTATGCAAGGATTTGATTTCAAAAACAGTATCATAACTGTTAAACGTTATGATTTTAAATCTGTATTTAACCTCAGAATGATCTCAAAGTTAAAATAAGTGCTAAAGTCTGATTTTGTGGTGGCTGTGCTTTCAAATTAAATTATTATAATCTAAATTCAAGTGATGAAGGATTTTGAAAGTGTGACATTAATGTTGAATACTTCTGTAACGTTAACCCTGCCTGCTTTAAATGTTTAAAAATGATTAACAGTCAAAAAACATGTCCAACATAAATCATACAAAACAAGGAAATGTGGGAGATAGTATATTGGATGATTGAAGCTTTCCTGTAGTGCAGGCTGGTCACAGCTCAGCCTGATCCCTGTAGCACATAAAAGCACTGAACTGCAAATCCTATCCACTGGTTTGGATCTCAGGTCTAACATTTGTTAGAGATTTAGAAAAGTAATCAAAAACTGACATTGAGCTGGCTGCACACTAGACGATTTTCAAAGCCACTATGGCCTTTCAACGACTGAAATCTGTCTTCTGCACTGCACCGATCCTCACTTACCCTGATCCGAACCACCGCTTTGTCGTCGAGGTCGGGCGCTATCTATGAGCCTACTGTCACATACATCAGGACAGCTGGAGCCAGTATTTTCCATGGGCCGAGTATGCCCAAAACTCCCTGCGACAGGAAACTACAGGTTTAACACCGTTTCAATGTATGCTCGGGTACCAACCTCCGCTCTTCCCGTGGATGATAGAGCTTTCGGAAGTCCCATCTGTCGATTACCGGTTCCGTGAGAGTGAGAGTGTATGGGACTCAGCACACGTCCAGCTCCAGCGGGCAGTACAGAAACATAAAGTTCACCATCGTACCTCAACTTCCAAGTCTCCGGCTGCCCAGTAGGAAGCTAAGACCCGTTATATACTGTAGGTCTTTTCCCATCGCAGAACAAATTAATGAAGTGACATACAAACTCAAACTCCCAACCTATTACCGCCTCTCTCCTGCCTTCTATGTATCCCTACTCAAACCATTCATTAATCCACTTCTCCCTCCTTCCACAGAACCCAAGATACCTTCTGCTCCCGAAGTCGACACCAGTGAGACCATCTACAGAGTCAAGGAAATCTTAGACTTCTGACGGTGGGGCGGCTGACGACAATATCTTGTAGACAAGGAAGGTTACGGTGTGGAAGAAAGATTGTGGGTGGATAAGGATGATGTCTTGGATCCATCACATCTCTTGAAATTCAATCAGGACCATCCAGATCGACCTGCCCCCAGGGAGCGCGGTTGCCCACGCCATTGGTTACTTATGGGGGAGGGGGTACTGTAACGGACTCACCAGTCATGCCATCCACCACACCTGATTCCACTTTCCATACACCATATACAGGTGCATCTCAATAAATTAGAATGTCGTGGAAAAGTTAATTTATTTCAGTAATTCAACTCAAATTGTGAAACTCGTTTATTAAATAAATTAAATGCACACAGACTGAAGTAGTTTAAGTCTTTGGTTCTTTTAATAGTGATGATTTTGGCTCACATTTAACGAAAACCCACCAATTCACTCAACAAATTAGAATATGGTGACATACCAATCAGCTAATCAACTCAAAACACCTGCAAAGGTTTCCTGAGCCTTCAAAATGGTCTCTCAGTTTGGTTCACTAGGCTACACAATCATGGGGAAGACTGCTGATCTGATAGTTGTCCAGAAGACAATCATTGACCCCCTTCACAAGGAGGGTAAGCCACAAACATTCATTGCCAAAGAAGCTGGCTGTTCACAGAGTGCTGTATCCAAGCATGTCAACAGAAAGTTGAGTGGAAGGAAAAAGTGTGGAAGAAAAAGATACACAGCCAACCGAGAGAACCGCAGCCTTATGAGGATTGTCAAGCAAAATCGATTCAAGAATTCGGGTGAACTTCACAAGGAATGGACTGAGGCTGGGGTCAAGGCATCAAGAGCCACCAGACACAGATGTGTCAAGCTACACTTGTCGTCAGAGGCATCTTACCTGGGCTAAGGAGTAGAAGAACTGGACTGTTGCCCAGTGGTCCAAAGTCCTCTTTTTAGATGAGAGCAAGTTTTGTATTTCATTTGGAAACAAGGTTCTAGAGTCTGGAGGATGGGTGGAGAAGCTCATAGCCCAAGTTGCTTGAAGTCCAGTGTTAAGTTTCCACAGTCTGTGATGATTTGAGGTGCAATGTCATCTACTGGTGTTGGTCCATTGTGTTTTTTGAAAACCAACATCACTGCACCCGTTTACCAATAACTTTTGGAGCACTTCATGCTTCCTTCTGCTGACCAGCTTTTTAAAGATGCTGATTTCATTTTCCAGCAGGATTTGGCACCTGCCCACACTGCCAAAAGCACCAAAAGTTGGTTAAATGTTGGTGTGCTTGACTGGCCAGCAAACTCACCAGACCTGAACCCAATATAGAATATAAGGGGTATTGTCAAGAGGAAAATGAGAAACAAGAGACGAAAAAATGCAGATGAGCTGAAGGCCACTGTCAAAGAAACCTGGGCTTCCATACCACCTCAGCAGTGCCACAAACTGATCACCTCCATGCAATGCCGAATTGAGGCAGTAATTAAAGCAAAAGCAGCCCCTACCAAGTATTGAGTACATATACAGTAAATTAACATACTTTCCAGAAGGCCAACAATTCACAAAACATGTTTTTTTTATTGGTCTTATAAAGTATCCTAATTTGTTGAGATTAGATTTTTTTTTGTTAAATGTGAGCCAAAATCATCACAATTAAAAGAACCAAAGACTTAAACTACTTCAGTCTGTGTGCATTGAATTTATTTAATACACAAGTTTCACAATTTGAGTTGAATTACTGAAATAAATGAGCTTTTCCACTACATTCTAATTTATTGAGATGCACCTGTAGATCTACTCACCCCTCTCCTTCACTGACTGGTCTTGACGTTACAAGCTCTGGGTTGCTCCTGTCACCTACCTACTAGATTCTTGCATCTCAGTGGACATCCTCCTCACATTCATTCCACTGAAAGGGGAAAGATAGAATGAAGATCTCTTCAGTCTATTGTGCTTCACTATATTCCTTAGTTCTTGCCATTACCTTTTGGCTTAGTCTTCTGTTTGGTGAATAAAGAAGCTCTCACATTATTCCTCCTCGTTTGCCTCTTCATCCAGAGCATGACACTATGACTATTAATCGTGTAATATAGAAAATGTCACACAAATCAAGCAGGGAGTTCTGGGAATGCGCTTTCATTGTTTTCACCATAAAGTATATAATTTTTTGTTTTAAAGTATAACTTGAAAGAATATAATATATGAAAGTATTTTACAGTAAAATTACATATAATGTCATATCCAGCTATATACAGTTTCCCCATATATGGTATGATAATTTGGTACCTGTCACTGTGTGTAGCGGGAAGGACGTAGGAGACAGTAGGTGAATACTTTTTCTTAGTTTTAATAAATCAAAATTAAATCAATACAGGTAACACAATGTAAAAGACGAGTGAACGGACAAAGACTCAGGGGGAACTCAGGACTTATAAACACATGGGAATTAATTAAAGAAAACTAAAACAGGTGGTAGGAATAATCAAATCATCAATTCATAGACGGAAAATAACCAAATAAGGAAACACAGGAACGATAAGGGAAAAACAAAGAACAAAAATTCCAAGTTCTTCGTACGTCACTAACTCAGTTAGCTGGATTTGATTGTTGCCGATTTCGCTTGATCTTGGATCATTTGGTTCTTCGAAGCTCATCCTGGAGTTGCTGTAATAGCAACAGGTCCGTAAGCTTAAACCTGCTGCTTGGGAGCAGGCTTATTTCACGTAAACAGGATTAGATCGCATCTTTTTAAGCAGAATTGATGCATAAAATCTGTCACAACCACCACTACTTTAATATAAGTTTACCCATCTTTTTCAGGAACAATAATTTAAATAATAATAAGTAAAAAAAATATTTGAAAATAAGATAACAATGTTGTGTAGTCTTTAATACTATAGACACAGCCAGTTTTACTAATTGAAAGATTTATTAGTGATGAAATAATTACTTTATAATTGCATTGGACTCTTACACACATGCTATACAGTTAATCTGAGCCGTGCATGGAGATGCAGATAACAAGATATTTAGGAAACTGCAATTAATGTTTGTCACGTAAAAATCTCTTTCAAAGATACAATTAAATGAATTGCTAATTACAACACTGAAGTAAAAATATAAAGCCTGTACAAATAGGCCTACTAGAAATCATAAATATAAATAATTGAGAATCATGTAAAAACTTACAAATAAATTAAAAACAGTGCACATTTCATTTATCTATTTGCATCTCATTTATCTATTTATATCTATATACATTTATGTAGTTTTGTTCGCTTGGCTGTTTTCTTATAAACGTCCGTTTTTTATCAGGTATCTTTTTTAAGGATATGATGTAGTTACGTTGCTGTCCTGCCACCAGCCAATTGCTGCATTTCTGATAGTGGTTTCGAGTATTTATACATCTGCCCTTTTCAGGGAACACTAGAACGCGCAGTTCTCTTAGACAACTTAATCCAGATTTTTTAATCTAATACGCAAATTCGATTGAAGAACCAAATTTGCCAGAGATTAGTTATCACAATTAGAAGAACTATGCACCATTATCTAAAGCTCACATCGAGTTAACCTTGAAAAACTGAATTGTTAAATATAATGATTACCTTTAGCAAATAATCATTTATTATAATTATTATATTATATTATATTGTTATAATTATATTAAAATATATTTTTAAATTATATACAATGGTGTGATGCCTACATTCAAATCCAATTAAGGACTTAAGAGATTAACTTGATTTTTTTAAATATTTTTATATTTTTATATCTGTGATACATATTTAATGTTATCAGAAGTTATCATAATGAGAATAATTATTGGCAGTAATGCTAAATATGTGACACCTACATTCTGCAAACCATCAGGCTAAATGTATTGATTTGTTATTGGGGGAAAACAACAATTTATCCTGATTCAAATTATCATTAGTATTAGATATATATCATTAGTATTACTGTTTGCGGTTGCCAAACAACATTGCAGCTCAGTTCATTAATGAAGACTATGAATCAGAATTCAGACTCTGAACTATCTGCTTGATAACTAGACAGTCGGGTCCTCTGCAAGCCTTTTACTGTTTTTGGAAACTGAATTGTATTGATTAAAAATGGAGCCAGGGATGGAAAAAACAGTCCTACTACCGTGTCACATACAACAGCCCGGATAGGTATTATCCAAAGCTTGTTATCATGCTGTTATACAATATCTCGCTGTAGCATTTGCTACCTTTAAGAACGTTAGAGTTGGCAGCCTGCCACGGATAATGATATCAAAAGTGAATTTGATGCGTAGAATTCAATCATTGCAAAGAAAACTGGCTGGGAGATTAAAATTAGGTTCTAAATGCTATCTGTGGCTGCTATAGAATGAGGATTGACATGAAACACTTGGAAAAAAGATGCAAATAGATTGAGCAATTAGATGGCATTCTGTCTGCTCGGTTACTGGTACTGCCATGGCAATACAGACAGGGCAGATAATACACTACACTGTTCCAATCCACGCACTTCTCTGCTGTAATTTTCGGTTTATTTTTCCCTAGTTTCCTTTATTTTATACCGTTACTAGCACACAGCTATATGCTGCAATTATTTAGATAAGAATTAAATTACACTCAAGATTAAAACAAGGAAGTCTAGGCTTTGGTCTCTCAGGTCCCCTGTGAATAAGGCTATTTATATGGATAGGTTTGCCTTACTTTGGTGTTCCAGAAGAATTATTGTTGAATGAGTATTTGTCAATGTAATTAATGATTCAGCCTATTCATATGTATTGATAGCAACTGCTGGGTAAAAAATAAATAAATAAAACTAAATTAACAAAAAAGAGAATGTTTTGGTTGCAACCTTGGGTCTCCCTTCAGTCAGTCACTGTCGCACTTTCGTAACATCAGAGAACGCCCGAGAGCCCAATCACCTTTGAGTGTTCGCCACATGCACCCCGCCCCGTAGCGTGGTATAAAAGGAGACCGCGTGCAAACGCACATCAGCTTTTCGCTTTGGAGCCAAGCCTTCTGCGAAGTGTTTGACAGTGTTGTTGTGATGGCGCATCAGCGGAGGTTGCTGTTCAGTGCTGCTGCTTTGTCTGAGCGTGCCACCGCTCTCATTCTGTGGTCGCGCTGCGACCTCTCCTGGGCACTTCAACACTTTTCTTTTCTAAAAGAGCAATATCTAAAAGAGCTCCACGAGTGACAGGCATTTTTTTAAAGATGGCTTTCCGCTCGTGTGTTTCTGGATGTGGTCGCTTCCTGGATGTGGTCGCTTCCTGGCTTCATCTGACAGCCACGATCGCTGTCTCTCGTACCTGGGCTTTCAGCACACTGAAACAGCGTTCGTGGATGAGTAATGTTTTCATTGCGGGAACATGACCATCGTTATGTTGCGGCCCAGATACCTCCTTATAAAACGACGGGATTATACCCCTCGCCATTCCCCATTTCTAGTTCCTCTGTCTCTCAGCTGCGGAGGGCTACTTCAGCTCATTGGTCAGGGTGATCTGAGGATCACAGTGAGGGCTTCCCGGTCAAGGTCGTTTCCGTGGGCCTCTCATTCCTCCAGCACATCGCACCATCTGGTGTTACCAGATTTCGCTGGTTCCTTGGACTGGGTGGGGCTCAGCATCTCGTCCGAAGCACCAGCTGATGATAGAATGTCGATCCCTGCATCAGAGGATGAGCTAGGTTCTGAAGGTGATGATTCGGCTGCAGTGCCTCCGTCAGGAAGAGTGGCGCTGCCCGAGTCAGATCCAGAGCTGACTGCGATGCTTTCCTGGGCCTCTGAGAGTATCGGGCTGCACTGGAGACCTCCTCTTTCTCCCGAATGCTCGAGGCTGGACAAATGGTTCCTGGGGGCGCAGGCCGATCATCGGCAGTCACCTCAGGTTCCATTCTTCGGAAGTGCATAAAAAGGAAGTGGCTAGGTCTTGGAGGGCATCTTTTTCTGCCCGAAACAGAGCTTCTTTATCAGAGGGACCTTTGAGGAAAAAGGGGCAGATGATTTCAGTGCCCAGCTGAGAGCGAGCTCAAGCCGGCTCAGATCCCGCGTGCCTTGATCTCGCCACACAGAGAGGTTTCTCCCATCCTTTTTTCCCATCCTGACCAGCGTCCCTCTGCCAGCGTGAGTGGCCTGGTCTCATTTGGTGGTAGTGATGAAGAGCTGGCCGATGACAGCATGTCAATGGCAGCTTCGGATGCAGAGGTGCTGTCGGACTCGGTAGCTGACCCCGCCCTCCTGCCTTCGTCAACACCCAGCGCTGCCAAAGCCAGGATGGATGCCGAACTTCTCCGTGTCCTCTCAAAAGCTGTTGAAGGGCTGGGATTGGAGTGGTCTCCACCAGAGGAGCCCTCTCGCAGCCGTCTGGACGAGTGATTCCTGCAGGGGCACCGTCAGGCCATTCTTCTCTGAAGTTCACGACAAGCTCACGAGATCTTGGCTCTCCCCATACTCTGCTCGCCTCCGTACTTCCACTTCATCCGCCCTCACTACGGTTGATGGTGCTGAAGAAAAGGGGTACGAAAAGATGCCTCAGCTGGATGAGTCAATGGCTGCGCACCTTTGCCCACCAACCGCAATCGGCTGAAAGGCAAAGGCCGCCCACCCATCCTAGCCATGCAAGACCACTTCAGTGCTCGCTGGATGCTCCTACGCTTCAGCTGGACAGGCGGCCTCAATGCTCCACTCGATGGCGATCCTCCAGGTCTATCAGGCCAAACTCCACTCTGCTATGGACGAGTCTGAGCCTGATCCTGTGACTCTCAGGGAGCTGACAAGTGCAACAGACCTGGCACTGTGTGCCACCAAGACCACCGCCCAGGCAATGGGTAGGTCCATGACCAGCCTGGTGGTGCTCGAGCGCCACCTGTGGCTCATGCTGACGGAAATCAAGGACGCAGACAAGGTCCCCTTCCTTGATGCCCCGATGTGCCCCAACGGCCTCTTTAGAAGCACAGTAGCAGGTTTTGCTGAGCGCTTCACAGAAGCACAGAAGTTGTCGCAGGCCATGCGACACATCCTGCCAAAGCGCTCTAGCTCCACGCCTGCTCCTAGTCACCGTAAGCCTACGCCGACTCAGCAGTCTGTGAAGCCTGCACCTGCCGCCCCCGCCCCTCAGCCTGACAAGGCTAAGCCAGACGCCACCCCTTCCAAGCGCCAGGGCCCCCGACCTAGGATAGTGTTGATCCTGATCTGACTGGATGAGGAGAGGGCCAAGTCCCACCACGGCCAGACCACCCACCAAATTGCCTCTCTTAAACCTTTTTTCACCCTGTTCATCTCCGGGTACAGAGGGAATTGTGTTTGTCGAAAATACAGGGTCAATACAAGCGCCCAAGCATTCGCCCGCTGTGATAGTTGGAAAAATAAAACACAAAAATTCTCAAAAAGAGAGAAAACTTCCTCTACCGTTCCTCACGAGTGTCCTGCCCTCATGCAGTCGGTATCTCAAGTTTATCCAACCCCTTGCCACGCGGGCCGAGGCCAGGCAGGCCATCCCTGGAGTGTCAGAGTGGGTCATGGGGATAATACAATTAGTTTATTCACTCCAATTCGCTCGAAGACACCCGGAATTTGGCAGCGTCGTTTCCACATCGGTTTAGTGCAGCAACACTTACGAGCGATTTCCTCGTCCCAAAAAAGGATGGCGGCCTCCGGCCCATCCTCGATCTCAGACACCTGAATCACGCTCTCATGAGGAGGTCATTCATCCTGATCACGCTGAAGCAGATCCTCTCGCAGATTTGCACAGGGGACTGGTCCTTTTCTCTGGACCTGAAAGACGCATACTTTCACATCCAGATAGCCCCCCATCACAGGTGATTCTTGAGATTTGCCTTCGAGGGAGTGGCTTAACAGTACACGGTCCTTCCCTTTGGTCTGTCTCTGGCTCCCTGTACTTTTTACGAAGTGCATGGACCCAGCTCTTTCCCCTCCAAGACAGATGGGAATACGCATTCTCAACTACCTCGATGACTGGCTCATTCTGGCCCAGTCAGAGGTGGAGCTACTATCGCACAGAACCCATCTCCTCAGCCACCTAGAGCGCCTGGGGCTCAGGGTCAATTTCGCCAAGAGCGCACTGTCCCCCAGCCAGCGGGTATCATTCCTGGGAACAGATCTAGACTCAGCTCAGATGAGAGCAGTGGTCACGCCAGAACGCACTCTGGCCATACAGAAACTCTTTTAGACGAACGGAATAGCTCTTTGTTAGCTTCTGTAACTGTGCCAAGGGGCATCCGGTCACGTAAGCAGAGACTCTCTAAGTGGATAGTGGATGCTGTTACGCTGGCGTATTCTTCCTTGGGCCTGCAATGCCCCATTGGAGTATGAGCCTATTCTAACCAGAGGCATCGCCTCATCGTGGGTGTGGTCTGACAGTGTGTCTATTACAGAGATTTGTGCGGTGGCTGACTGGGCCTCGCCATCCACATTTGCTAGGTTTTATAACCTGGAAGTACCGGCCTTACAGACCAGGGTCATCTCTGTTTAAATGAGCACACATATACTACATTATGGGAAAAATTCTAATGGAGAGTCTTGACCGTGATGCGCTCAAGCTCTCTGGTTGGTTGCTTGCATACTTTTGGTCCTGGAAGTACCAAATATGTAAGAGTCATATGGAACGATCACCCAGGCCGGGCCGGGCGTCAATACTCCAGTACGAGTGGAGTATTGACAGGGAACGCATCTTGGCTACTATCGTAACCTTGGTTCCCTGAGATACGGAACAAGTACTACGTACTTTGCCGTGCTAGGTAGCTGCATGACTCAGTCGTCGCTTCAGTCGTAGTAACCTGAGGATCCTATGGCGAAACGGCCGCTTGTATAGCCAGATGGTGCCGCCCATTCTGGCGGGCTCAGGCAGGCTTCGTTGCCATAGGCTCATGCAGCTCCGCTGCCGACCCATTGGTTCACTGCAGGAACCAATAGTCGTGGAGTTTTACTGTGTGATTGAATAAGGCTTCAGTTCAGGAGAAAAAATGCCTTTTCCCATATGCGTCTTTATCAAGATGCAGTACTTGTTCCCAGTGGTGGCCAGTAACGAAGTACAACTACTTCGTTACTGTACTTAAGTACATTTTTCAAGTATCTGTACTTTACTGGAGTAGTTTTATTTTGAGTAACTTTTACTTTTACTTCACTACATTCCAAAGCATAAGATCGTACTTTTTACTTCACTACATTTCATAAAACATATCGTTACTCCTTATAATACATCACGTGCTCCGAGACGCAGAAGCGGTGTATGATTCATGAACAAACTGATTCTTTTCAATGAACCTGTTCAATCGGTTCGCAAATCGCCACAAACGATTCATTCACGAATAGCAGTGATCCGATTGCAGCTGTTCTCGAGTCGAAAACTCACTGATTCAAATGATCCGTTTAGAGCGAGTCTTCTTCAGTGAACTGAACTCACAAGTAAAGAACCGCGAGATCTTGTGAGCGCTACTGATGCTGTGAAAAGTAAGTTACTAATGTTGAATTTTAGGATTAATTATTGTAACTGAAAATAATATTTAGGTCAAAACTGTCAGTTGTTTGTGAACTAAATCTGCTGTAAAGGGTGATCTATTTAAGCCCACTGAAATGCTTGAATGCAGACAGATCAACATCAGTGTCTCTAACGTTATGTTTTAGGTCAAAAAACAAAACATTAAAATAACACCGATTAAATAAAATAACTCATGCACGTGTAACGGATGTATACCAGTAAGGGCTGTGTGTAAACCTCACTCCCTGACCTCAAAAAGAGGCGCGACTGATGCAAGAGGCTGTAGCCTTTGGCGTTTCTTGTTAGAGCGCCCGCCTCAGCCGAATCCCGGGTTCATGACCCGGTCGGAGCAAGAACGAGTTAGATGGTGTGGACCCGGGGAGATACACACGCTCATATTCCCCGCTGCTGTAACGTTAGCAGTTTTTAAATGCTATGCATTTAGACTTATGTGACGTATGTTTTTATATATTGTTTATCAACAGTATACATTTTTATATTGTTTAGATCAACTAGCCGAGTAGACAGATATGAATGTTTATTCATAACCATACTGAAAATAAGTAAATATTGTTAGCTGATGCTAACTGTCTAGCTAACAAGCTTGCTGGTGCTAAGTTGAGGAAATTTTTGATATAAAGTCCAAATATCTTTATTCAGCCACCTAGATAGATTCCATCTGAGGAAAAAGAAAGGATGTGATGTTCAGAACAGTACAGTAATTATCAGAGTGAAGTGATGACACCTCTCAGCATTTGGCCAGGGTGTTTTTACACCACAGACAAGGTTTGAGAAGAAAAAAAAATTATGAAAATATAATTAGATTTTCCTTAAAATGTTCTTCCTAATTTCAGGCCTAATTCTCATGTCATATATAACTGACGTTCTGCAAAACAACAAGTTCTAAAACACTTTTTTCTTACTGGTGAAAATTAGATGGTGAAATCTGTTTTCTCTCAGGTACATGGCAGTGTAAGCTTCACAGTGAACATTACTACATCACTCTCATCAATGTAGTCCATATCAACAAAATATATATCTTGACTCTATATAGTGGTTATTTTGGGAAAACCCAGGTATTTTGGGCAGTAGGATTATAAAAATATGTGCTAATATAAAATTAAATAAAGTAGTCTATATAAAATTGCAAAATAAATCTGTCTATCAGTACTTTTTACTTAAGTACATAAAAATTGAGTACTTTGTACTTTCACTCGAGTAAAATTGAAAAAGCAGTACTTTTACTTTTTACTGGAGTAATATTTTAGTATACGATCTGTACTTTACTCAAGTACTTGATCTGTGTACTTTGTCCACCACTGCTTGTTCCGTATCTCAGGGAACCCAGATTACGGTAGAAACCGAGTATAAATTTTTTGTTTTGAATTATTAAAAAAATTATAGTAATACTATTTACATATTACTTCAAAGTATATTTCAGGGATACCATGGCATCCTACCATGTCAAGATAACAAGTTGGTGGCCAAAGAAAGCTGGTTTGATATTGGTTACTGTTGATTTTTAATTTTAAATACTGAAAATATATTTTTACATTATTATTTTAATATTAGGGATGAAGTTATGAGGAATAGTTCAGCCATGAATTTAAATTAGCTGAATATTTACTCACCCAGGTCATCACTTGCTCACCATTGAAAGTGAATGGGTGCTGTCAGAATGAGAGTCCAAACAGCTGATAAAAACATCACAATAGTCAACATAACTCTAGTCCTTAAATATAACTTCTGTATGTTTATAAAAATCTGCACACAAAAAAATAATCTTTCAAGTTTTAACTTTGTTTAAAAAATGTTGGGTGATCTTTTCATTTAATATTATTTCAATTTTATTTGAGCCTTGTAGGATGAAGGTGAAATGTCAGAGTTTAATAAATTAATAAGTAGCCCTAAAAATAATTTTAATGAACAAATGTGCTTAATATGTAATTATTTTATGGAATCACCTGCACATAGCTGTTCATATTGCTATTACAGTAAACTATAGTAATATTTACGCAAAACGTAATGTACACGGTCACCAAAATATAGAGAAGACATTTCAAATAAATTTAGACTAACGGTCAGCTCCACCAAAGAAAGTGAAAAGCTCAGGATTTCATTTGCATTTTGCTAACTTAAGATGACTGACGGGTTAATGCAATGGAATGCTACAAAATGATTGCACTCATAAATCACTACAAATACTCATACACAGATGGATGAGTATTCTGTGTGATTTATGGGTGGGCAGCTGGACAACTGCAATGACATCGCTGTATTTTGCAGTGTCACTTATTTGCTCGTTTTTACTCTTCTATTAAAAGCTTTCTAGGTTTATTGTGTCTGGATCTATATTTAAAATATGTTTTTTCTCAATATGCCATAATGGCGAGGAGCTAATTAATCAACATTTTAAATATCACCTCTGATATCTGTTTTTGTTGATGCTGCTCTGCTTCACTCATGAAGATAGAGGGCGCTGTTTGTGTGTGAAACACTGTGATGCGATAGAGAAAGGCTTAATTCACACACACACACACACACACACACACACACACACACACACACACACACACACACACACGCACACACACACACACACACACACACACACACACACACACACCACCCAAATTATTTATTTTGTTAAAATGAAAGCACAGAAATATAAATATTGTAAATCAATCTAAGCAAATTTGTTTTTATTTAATGCTTCACTCACCTTGGAGTTATGAGCAAGATAGATAGATAGATAGATAGATAGATAGATAGATAGATAGATAGATAGATAGTGTAGTAAAATTGAGTAATTAAAAAACTATTATTAATGCTTTACTCACCTTGGAATTATGAGCAAGATAGATAGATAGATCGACAGACAGACAGACAGAAAGACAGACTTTTTGTTTTTGTTTAAGTGACCGACCATCGGACTGTACACTCACGTACGTAATCTAAAGAATATAACGGGATAATTCAATAAAAGTAATATTTCGCGCAGTTTGAACGAAACAGACACTTTCTGTAATTGACAGGCGACATGTCAGCAGTAGATTGCATACTTTGTGCTCTCGCGCTCGTTTGTGTCTGCGTGCGTGCGTACTTGCGTGCGCGCGCGTGTTTACTCCCTCCCGATTCTCCGCATCTCATGATCCTGCTAGCGTCTCTAGGTGATTTAGCGCCGCCACTGCCCGCCAGTCTGAAGCAGGTGTTCAACATGGCGATCTCGGGACTCGGATCTCACTCTATTTCACTCTTTTTCTACGTAATTTTGCAACGTTTCTGCATAAAGGTAAGACAAGCGGAGTATGTAAGAAAGCTTATGTTTACTATCGAAGCGAGAGCAGTGTGTAAACAACATATGTAACACTTGCGCACGTCAATGATGCTGTGCGCTCCCAGTATAACGTTATGCACTACTTTCAAAGCTCTCATAATTTATCTGCAACTGTCTACTTGGTAAAAGCTGTCATGTGAGGAGTTCTTGGGCACGTTTGACTGTTCTGGATGGTGTTTTTGGTTGTTTAGCTGGAGAAAAGTACAGTACCCTAGTGCTGCTGATGAGAGGGACCCAGGTCCGTATCTCACAACCAGAAGTCAGTATTACATGCTGGGGATCTGAAAACGGATAAATTAATACAAAATAGTCCTTATGTATATTTAATGCACATGTTTAACGTAGATTTTAAACAAAGACTGCACGCATTGCAGAATACTTTATGGAGTGGCATTGCGCGCACTTGTCTAATGTATCTCTGAACATATAACTTACCGGTCATCTTTGGTTCTCTCTGAAATCTTATACTGGCAATTGTAACTTTTTGAGTGGTTTAATATGGTGCTGGTGTTCTTAAAAAGACTGTTTTCAGCTTCATTTGGTAGTTATCCTGGCTTACATGAGAAACGCTCCTGTGTTAGATGGAGCATTCTGTGAGAATCGCTTATGGCAAGCTGTATTAACATTTGTAGCTTTTTGCTAGCTAAAATCTACTGTTATGTTACTAGTTCTTATTTCAGTTAATACTTATACTAATATAATTGAATTGCAAATGCTATCTAATAGTGGCACAAGCTATTCATTGGATACAAGACATCCTAATTCTGAGTATAGGTTTCATAATTATTGAGTTCTATCATCACTATTGAGTCCCTAATAAGTGCTCTTACAAAAGTTAACAATGGTTTTACTACAAATACCCCCCTTCCAAAAAAGAACAGAACCAAAACCATGGTTACCACAAATTAACCATGGTTTTGCTACACTAACCATAGTTTAACCATGGTATTTGTAGTAAAACTGTGGTTATACAAATGATAATCAATACGCCAAAAAAACATAGTTACTAAACTTTTACTATAATAAAACCATGGTTAATTTTCATAAGGGTATATATATCAACTATTTACAGTAGGCCTACTACTGGCAAGTAGGATTAGTTGGTACAAGTGCTTGTTCCGGGTTTTTCTATGGCTTATTTCTTATTTATAAAACTGATTTCCAAAAGTTCTGGTATATCCAAAAAGTAGTTACCCAAAAGTTAGGCCTAGTAGCAGTTATTCCAGCCCAATCTCATGGCAATTCGTACATATTTTACGAGGTGGCTAATTCGTATGAATTCATACGACCTTACTCATACAAATTCATACGATTTTTGCTAAATCGTACGTATTTTACGAATTGCCAATTCGTATGAATCTGTACGAATGACCTACACCTAGCCCCACCCCTAAACCTACCCGTCACTGGGGTTTAGAGAAATCGTACTAAATCACTTGTACGAATAAGTACGAATTAGCCACCTCGTAAAATATGTACGAACTGCCATGAGATAGTGTTGGTTATCCAGAAGCTACTATTATCTATTCCAGTTTGACTATAGCATTTATTAGATACTAGTCTCTATTCACAAAACAATACTATCTATCCCAATTAATCCTAATAATATTTCTTAAGTAAAAATAGCCTTTTTTACTTATAGTTTGAATAGATAAAAGTAACTTATAAAGAATTATTAGTGCCTAATGAATAATTAGTTTTAAAGATGGTTGAAAGTGTAGCCTAAATAGTAGTGGAAAATGAAGTTTATATCTGAACCACAGGTAGTCCCAAGTAGTCATTATCAGGAAAGTGATTTATAGCAAAGGAACAAGCACTAGTGAAATTTACATTTATTAGATGCATTTATCCTTAGTGACATACAGAGGAGGAGGAACATAGCAATTCATCGAAGAGTCAATAATATTCATAATACACAATGCCAGGTTTATTAAATAGACAAGGAAGCAGGAAAAGTAGAAATGCAAAAACGGAAAAAGACACTGTCACTATTGAATTACTTGCTAGTAATAATATAAAATAATATTTTACAGTAGTATACTATACTAGTAAAAAAATATACGCTTTTCAGAATAAATGTTTAAGTGGCTTGCCACATAGCTCCTTCTGCCTCGCATCCATCAACAGGTTCTCCGCAATATAGTGGCTTTTTATTCTGTGTTCTGGGAATGAGATTGCAGTTCGAATTTAGTTATTTTTTTAGTCTTGTTATTTTTTTGAGTGATTAGTTTGTGTAATACCCAATTTATTCACTGCTAAAAACCCCTTTGTAATAGACATTTGTGTATGGCGCTGCCTGTATTAACAACAGAGGCTTTTCTGTGTGTGAATGATGCTTTTGTCTGAGGCAAGAGGTATACATATATATATATGTTTTCCTTTAGGAGATGTCAAAGCCACTTGTCTTACTGTAAGTGCTCTTGAATCCTCATAACCACCTAGAATATTGTGTAATGCAAGACATGCTATTTTCTGACTGGATTTTTCAAATTCTTTTGATTTAATACACGAGTTTCAGAATTTGAGTTGAATGACTGAAATAAATGAACTTGTCCACGACATTCTAATTTATTAAGATGCACCTGTATATATATATATATATATATATATATATATATATATAACTTTTAATCCTGATGAAAAAAGCTCATGGTCTTAATTGCTCTGCATCATCTCCCCAACACTACATTTCTAAATTCTAGAAAGCAGCAAGTCATCGTCGTTCAACAGGCAGACTGCAGTTAACAGCGTGAGCTAACAGGAGAACTGCATTGGATTGAGAGGGAATATATATTCTCTTAGAAGAAATAATAGAGATAATAACAATTCTGATACGGGACAATTCTCACTGGCAAACAATGCTTTTGTAATGAGATGGGATATTCATGTAAATTGCTTCATGTCAAAGGTAATTTTTAGTCTGCGTGACTCACAGGTAGAGTTTCCATCAGCGCGAGAAGCTCGAGTTGTAAATATTAGACACACACTGCAGCTTTTGCATAATTCACGATGCCCCGTGATGAATGTTATGGAAGATGAATGGTCTGACACTCCCCACAACAATCAGCACTAATTTAAACCCCTCTAAAATCAAACGAGAAACCTTGTAAAACACACCCGTAGAGAAAAGACTAATGCTCATATATGACACTTGCTCATATATGGCGGAGGATCTGCATTGAAAGTCATTTGTTGGGAACATATTTGTTTCACATATTTATTTCTCCTGAATTCCAGCAAACTGTTGATCGGCAGTGAATTAAAACGTTTTACCCTTGGTGCATTAACTTTCTAAGATCGTTTGTTGGAATCATTTTCTTTTCTATTTAAAGCAAAGAATTTATAGCTCATTAGATTTACATTATCGCTGCTTAATAAGCCTTGTGCTGATTGCTAAATAATGCACAGCACTACATTATGCTCCTACCAGATGCTAAAGTTGTTGAGATGGAAATGTGAGCTAACTTTGCTTAGAAGTGAAGATGGTGATGATTAATGCGTGTGAAAATGATGTTGCCCAGCACAATTATGAGAATTTTTTAACCTATTTTTTTGGCAGTGTCATTAAGGAACTTGAATCAGAATAACCGCATCTTGCATCAAAGGAGTCTTTTTAAGATGAAGTTCAAAGCAGGCTTTAAAGTTATATAATTTTGAAAGCTCAACAATTCTGCTTCATTTTTTTTGTGTATTTCAGCAAATAGACTGACCATATTTGAATACGAGTCTGCAATCTGTTAGTTGACTCCATTGGGGTTATTACATATTGCTCATCCACTTATGTAACTTCACAACAGAAGCCTCTCTAGTGAGTCAACACACAAGTACAGGGGCTGATGTGAAGCACTACGAAGACCTCTCCTGTCTTAGTTTTCTGTTTATATCTCCATATTACTAAACATCAGAGCTGAAGTATCCTCTTGCCGGTGCTAGACTGGGAGGAAAATGATGCTTGAAGCCGATAGACTATCACTTCTGTAGGACAGATACCAGTTGAGCACTATGCAGCAGCACACAGTCAATTAGTGGTAACAGATTGAAGGAAGCCCCAGTGGAGAGAGAATGCTTCATTCATGACACTGCTGGAGTAATGAGAGTGCAATATGATGAGGGGAGGGGGTTCCTGTCTTCTGTGATAAATATTGTCATTGTTCTCATTCTGCCCTGTCTTTCGTGGACCGAGCTCATTGTCTGTCCTAGTTGGCATAATTTTTTTTGGCACTGACCATGAAAAAATCAAATGATGTTGTTTTTCAGGGCGCAAAGTGCACCGCTTGCTTGGTTTACCAGCCTCTGAAGAGCTGCAGAAACCTTTGTAGCGTTGCAACGCTGCTAACACGATTGACCGGTTTTAAACTGTGCTTGTCATATTGAGAGGCATTTTGAATAATGCCACCTTTCAAATGTCAGTGTTTTGTTTCCAAAGTCTTTATTGTCAGAATTTTATATTTTTTATTAAATATACTATTTAATATGCACGCACATGGACACACACACACACACATACATATGCATAATTATAAATTATATTATATTATATTTAAGTATTTAAATAATTATATACAAATTAAATTATATTATAAATTATATTTATCAAGGTTCAAGGTCAAGGTTTCTTTATTTGTCACATAATAGTTATACAGGGTATAATTAGAAGTGAAATGTAATCGAACCAGGTCCGCTCAGTGGACAGTGCAAAATAATAAGAATACAAGTTATATAAAGTAACATAACACAAGGGCATACATGTGGTAAGAAAAGGAGAAATAAGAGTAAAATGTGCAATGAAATAAAAAAAGTGCAAAACAATAAGATGTGCAAAAAAACAATACGATGTGCAAAAAGACAATAGGATGTGCAAAAAGGATGTGCAAAAAAAAAGAAAAACAATAATAATAAGATGTGCAAAAAACAATAAGATGTACAAAAAAAGAAAAACAGTGTACTGGGACTTAATAAATAGTAATGTGAATAAGAGGGATGTGCAGACGGTTGTTCAGGGTATTGTACATAGCAGCAATGATGAGAATGTGATAATATTTACAGTTAATTAAGTTACAATGGGTCATGTGAGTGTTTATGAAACAGAGTTTGTGTTTAGGAGCCTGATGGCCTGAGGGAAGAAGCTCTTCCTCAGTCTTTCAGTCTTTGCCATCATACTCCTGAAGCGCCTGCCAGATGGCAGTAAACAGAAAAGATGGTTACCGGGGTGGTTTGAGTCTTTGATGATTTTAGCAGCTCTGCTTTTACAGCGTTTGATGTAGATGCCCTGCAGAGAGGAGTGTAGATCCTGAGATGCGCTCAGCTAAGCGCGCGACTCTCTGTGTAGAGCTTTGCAGTCCTGGTTTGAGGAATTACCATACCACACTGAGATGCACTGAGTCAGTACGCTTTCTATGGCCCCTGAATAGAAAGTTTTCAGGATAGCTGGTGAGACCCTGAATTTCCTCAGCTGTCGCAGATGGTACAGTCTTTGCCTGGCTTTCTTAACCTGTGTTTGAATGTGTGTAGTCCAAGTCAGGTCCTCGGAGATGTTTACACCGTGCCAGCTACTCACCCTCTCCACAGGGGTCCCATTGATCATAAGAGGAGTGTAGGGGCCGCTGCTGTCTCTTCCTGAAGTCCACGATCAGCTCCTTAGTTTTGCTCACGTTCAGAGAGAGACAGTTGTCCTGACACCATGATGTAAGTCTCTCCACCTCATCCAAGTATGCGGCCTCATCATTGTTGGAAACGAGGCCCAGAACCACAGTATCGTCAGCAAATTTAACAATAGAGGTGGAGCTGTGTGAGGACACGCAGTCGTGTGTGTAGAGAGAGTATAGCAGGGGGCTCAGGACACAGCCCTGTGGGGCTCCTATGTTCAGGGTGATGGAGTTGGAGGTGAACTGGCACGACTTTCACCACCTGTGGTCTGGCGGTGAGGAAATCTTGAATCCAGTCACAAAGTGAGGTGTTTAGGCCAAGGTCTGAGAGTTTAACAGTCAGCTTGGTGGGGACTATAGTATTGAAAGCTGAGCTGTAGTCTATGAATAGCAGCCTGACATAGTTGCCATTTTTGCTGTCGATGTGGGTGAGGGAGGAGTGCAGTACCTGGGAGATGGCATCATCAGTAGATCTATTTGGCCGATAGGCAAACTGAAGAGGGTCCAAAGTAGCAGGGATGGAGGAGCAAATGTGTTTCTTTAGAAGTCTCTCAAAAACCTTCATGACCGTCGATGTGAGGGCAACTGGACGATAGTCATTCAGGCAAGAGGGTTTACTGTTCTTAGGCACAGGGATGATGACAGATTTTTTAAATGAGGTGGGAACCACAGAGGTAGCAAGGGACTCATTAAATATGGAAGTAAACAAACCAGCAAGCTGATCAGCACAGGACCTCAGAACGCGGCCAGTAATCCCATCAGGTCCTGCTGCTTTCCTTACGTTCACTCTCTTTAGTTCCCTCGAGCGTCGTCCTCTGAAAAGGTGATGGCATGATCATTGCTGCTCTGTCTGCTGCTTCCTGACGGGCTGTTCGGCAGATTTGCGCCGCCATTGCAGTCAAAGCGACCGTAGAAGGTGTTTAGCTCTTCGGCCAGCAGCGGATCTGCTCTCACCTCTGCGGAGGATTTATTTCCAGAGGAACAGATGGTCTTCAGTCCCTGCCACATGCGTCGAGAGTCATTGAGCTGGAAATGTGACTCAATTTTCTCACTGTACCGGGCGCTTAGCGGCGTCGTATTACGCCGGAGAGCGTAGCATGATGTTTTGTACTCGCTCATGTTCCCTGACAACAGACCGGCATTGTATGCGGCAGTGCGATTGTTAACCGCATCACGGATAGATCTGTCCACCCACGGTTTCTGATTAGTAAATGTCCTTATTGTTACCGTTTCAGTGGCTTGCTCGGTTAGCGTGTTTACGAAGCTTACTGCTACATCCGTGAATCGCTGGCGTCAGATGAACTCGCCCGAACATGTCCCAGTCGGCGTCATCAAGAGGCGCCTGTAGCATAGCTTCAGAGTGGGGGACCAGGCGTCACTTCCCTCTCCACCGGCGGATCGCGGCGGCGATCTTTTGTTTGTATTCCGGCATGAGAAAGATGGCGACATGATCTGATTTGCCAAAAGCCGGCAGTGAGTGGGCTTTGTAGGCGTTATTGAGCGGAGTGTAGCAGTGATCCAGTGTATTCAGTCCTCTGGTTGGACAGGATATGTGTTGATGAAAGTTCGGCAGGACTTTCTTGAGGTTAACCTTGTTAAAGTCCCCAGCGATAATACAAGCAGCGTCGGGATGTTTGTTGACATATCCGCTGATTTCATCGTGGAGATTGGACAAAGCCACGCTAGTGTCTGCTTGTGGAGGAATATAAACAGCAGACACGAGGATCGATGTAAATTCCCGGGGCAGATAGAAGGGGCGGCAGATAATGGAAAGATGCTCCAGATGAGGCGAACAGGAACGCGACAGAATGGAGATATTCCTGGGGTCACACCATTTCTTGTTAATAAAGAAACACACTCCACCACCTTTGTTTTTTCCGGCCTCGGCTGATCTGTCCATCCGTAAAACAGAGAAGTTATCAGGCGGGCGTTACAGCGTTGTCCGGGACCATCGGCGTGAGCCATGTCTCGGTCAAACAAAAGATGTTACAATCCCTAATGTCTCGTTGAAACTAATCCTGGCTCTAAGATCGTCCATCTTATTCTCCAAGGATTGGACATTAGCGAGCAGAATACTCGGCAGAGGAGGGCAGTGAGCCTTTTTCCTCAGTCTGTTGCGTATTCCAGCACGTCTCGCGGTGTTTCCTTCGCCTCCTGCGGTTGTTCAGGTGGTCGTTGTTCAACTCGGTGCTCGGAGTATCTCCAATGGCCACGCTGGGTCCGTGGATAAAGTATCCTTAATCAGGTTAGTGTAGCGATGTCCAATGTCCAAAAGTGTTCTTCTGTCGTACATAATCATTGCAGACGATACACGTATCAAAAGAGAAGTAAAAAAAATAAAAAAAATAAGTAAAGAAACACATAAAAGCACAATTCTGAGCGGAGCTAATTCACAGGCGACTGAACTCAGCAGCGCCACCGGAAAGATTATATAATAAATTATAAATTATATTATATATATGGACACTAAACCAGCCATAATATGATGTACTACTCTGCAGCATCTTTTTGAAAAACCTAATTCGGCACATTTCTGACTACCTCCACATGTAGTTTTTTATATTTGATGATTAAAAATGCAATAAAAAACAAACAAACAAATATATATATATATATACATATGAAGAGCTCTTTTCCAAAACGTGATAAACGCCAAATAAAAAAAAAATGAGTTTGTCATGCCATTTTGCTGTGTACTGAACCTATTCACTGATCCATCAATGTTTCATGCCAAATCGCTATATTTCCTTGTTTAAAATGTACCTCACTCTCCTGACCTCACAAAGAGGTGCTCTAGCGACTGACGCTAGAAGCTGTAGCCTTTGGCGTTCCTTGTTAGAGTGCGCGCCTCCCGTGTCGGAAACCCGGGTTCGAGACCCGCTCGGTGTGATGGTGTGGACCCGGTGGGGTTCAACAATCATTGTTTAACATGTTCAGACTGAGCCAAAAGACCATTTTAACAGGATAAATTGAATATTAACAAAATGTATGGGTCTAGGTAAAAAAATGGCATTTTCATGAAAACTATTAAAATGGATTTATAGCGTTTTGGAAAAGAGCTCTTCATATATATATAATCCCTCCAAAGCACTCAAATTTATAGTGAAACAATAAAAAAGACTTTTCACATTAAAAATGTAAGGTGTTGCTTTTAATGTAAAGCCATATGAATAAAAGCTATTTTTTACTGTAATTGTTTTACTGTAATTTTAAGTGACTTGGAGTGATTTGTTTTTTGATGAATTTAGAAATCCTGCATCCAAAGAGCACCAATGTATGGACTTTATACCTTTGCAGCATTTTGTTTTAAATATTTTTGATGTTTGCAATATAAATATATCTTCAAAACCATGTCTACCATGATAATATACTTATTCTTGCATATATATATATATATATATATATATATATGTCATTCACTTGTGCGTAAAAGGTAATACAAATTTACCAAATTTAGCATCTTTATGAACTGTTTATCATATGCCTTAATTCTTTTAGCACTTTTAGCACTTCTCATCTTCTGAAACAACTTTATCACAAACATGAAACTGTCCTACTCTTTCTTTTCAACCACCAATCCATATTTGATAAAATCACATCAATTCAATCTTTTATTTTTCTCAAAGAATGTCACATTATGGAAGCAAAAATGTTTGTGATTCATGCTGACCTCAATTAATAACAGTACAAATAATTTGCTCTCCACCCTTGCAATTCTTGTTCCCAAAAACCCATAAAACAGATTCCGTTTTCTTCCTATAATGTGCGGATAGGTATGTTTAGAGTCTGTTTACAGCTTGTGTTTGCGATAGACTCTTAAAACATATTTTTGTGTGTCTTGATGACCTACTTCATCTTACCATGCTTTGAGAGTTGTCGTGAAAAATGTTCAGAAACATATGAATGGTGACATGCCCCCAAAGCTCAACGAGATGTGACCCACTTACAAACAGAGATGCTGATGGAACCTATAAGGTCTCAGCATCATCTCCAGAGACCCCTGCGTTTACTCACTCCCTGTTTTTTTTTCGTTCTCACGAATGCTAGAGAATGCGGCTTCTCTTCCTCCATTTCCCTTTAAGCAAAAATTGATCGCAGTCTCAGTGTTTTTAATATTTAAAGTGGCAAGGTGCAAGCTGGTTAGAAACCACAGTGACATCGTGAATGCGGTCTCGACTGCTGATCGCATCACCATCGATCAGTCGACACGTAGAGTGGGACTCCAGCTGTCGGAGTAAGAGAGAGTGACCAATCAATAGAACGTACAGATGGTGGCTCAGAGGGGAGGTGCTATTCAATTGAGCTGCTAAATACTTAAGAATGTCAGGACGCTGGATACTCGCTGTGGTTGATCTCATCACCTGGAGCAAAACGAGGTTCTGGGACAGTAACATCTGTCTGCACAGTCATGATCACATCCGCTTGTGCTAAATTGGGATCATTGCTGGAAAATGAGCGCCATTGATTTGGGCTATTAACGGGGGTGCATGTCATTTTTTTGGGGGTGGTAAAATCGAAATATGCCTGTTTAATGCACATAGACAACTAAAAGTGAGACAATTGTTGAGCCCCACTGATTAATTCCAGCACTGTGGGTTTGTGATGCTTTCAAAACATCGTTTTGTTTGTTTATGTATCCTGGCACGGTAACAGTGTCTCAACCAATGGTGTGAGTTTAGGCGGGGCTGCCTGATTGTGACCAATGGCAGACTGGAGTGTGTTCAGGAATTATTTTTGTAATTCTGTTCGGTGTTGCTAACAGTGTTATTGTAGTGTTGTTTATATACTATTACAGTTTTGTATTAATATTTTATTTTATTAAAATATGTTGATAACAGAAGGTCACAACAAAATTTGTGAAAATGAAAATATAAACAAAATATTTTTAATGAAAATAAAATAAATTCTAAATATTATTTTTATATTAACATGTTTTATTACTATTTTGAGTTTCTTATATTTTATTTATTTTTAAATTATATTTAATTTAGTAGTAATTTTGTTATGAGCATTTTATTTATTTATTTATTTTAATTTAGTGCTGTCAAACGATTAATCGCGATTAATCACATCCAAAATAATTTATTTGGTTTACATTATATATGTATGTATGCTGTGTATATTCATTATGTATACAAATACACATGCATGTATATATTTCAGAAAAATATACTATGTTTATATATTAAATATATTTATAATAATTTAAGTTATATTAATAGAAATATAGACATGTAAATACATGTAAATATTTTCAAAATATATACTATATATGTGTGTATTTATATATACATAATAAATATACACAGAACACACACACATATATTATGCAAACAAACATAATTTGTTTTTCTTTTCTATTCGATTAATTGCGATTAATCATTTGACAGCACTGTTTTAATTATATTACTGTTAGGTTTCATTTACTATTTCAGTTGTAGTTTTTATGTATTGCCATTTTGTAATTTTAGTGCTTTTATTAACTTAAAATACTTTGACACCGTCGTCTCTGATAACAGATCACCTTTAATTTCAATGTTAAAGCTGATTTGAAATGCTTTGAAATTGAGTTGAATTGATTTTAATTAATTTGAAATCAGTTAAAGTTTAGAATTTCAGAAGTTCAGAATTTTATTTCAGCTTTATTTTGATTAATACAAATGTTTGTTAGTTTTAGTTAACAATAATAACCCTGGTTGCTAGAGTATTGTTTATTTTTACACAGTCTTTTTTTGTTTTAGTTTTAGTTTCATATTATTATAATTTTATTGTAATTGTAAAAAATTAATTACATATTGATGTAGACAAGTATCAACACTTACGTTTTTGTTTTGAAAATCTTTGCTGCTTAAACAGCTCTTTTTTAATTTTGTGTTTTATTTTTTTGCCAAGGAGCCTCAATGGTGCATAAAAACAAAGGTTTTAAAGGGTTTAGCTTTGCTGAAAAGCTCTGTGCTTTCTTTATCTTATTGAGACATGCTATCTTAATTACTGTTGTACAATAGGACTTTAATTTATCATTTGTCACTGTTGAATCAGGACAATGCACCCCGAGCAATCATATTAATTCAGCCGAATCAGCCATCTATTGATTGCCGGTCCAGTGGGAGAAAGGTGTCCATGTAATGAAGCCCCCTTTGTGGTTGATTGAGGAAAAGCACAGTATCAAATGTGTCAGATTGAATCTCCATATCGGTCCTCAGAATAGCATGATGTTTTTTTTCTTCCTTCAATCAGCTTTGCCTGATGCACTGGCGTTTGTTAGGAACGACGTGTTATTAATGCCACCTCAAAGCATTAAGAGCAAAGCTGAAACCTTGCGCATGCGGTAGCTATTTAAGCTTGTATTTGAGGTGAGAGCCTGTTTCATCCATTTAAACAGATGTTAACATGATGTAGCATGTCTCTGTGAAGGTCTCTGAACAATATTCTAGCTCTTTTCACAGGGACGGGTTAATGCAAGAGAGTCATTCAGATAATAAGCCCTGCAGGTGTTGTAGATCAATGGTTCTCAGATGGTTTCACTTCATAAACCAGATGTTTACAATATATAAGTGAAATTTTGCTGTAGCAAAATTGTTTATCATACATAATTGCCCTTAAACTAAATTAAATTACTTAAAAATAATTAATTAGCCTTACTTTATAGGCATAATAATATGCAAAATTATTACGTCATTATAGTTACCTAAAACAAACAATAAAATAAACATTAACTGAAATCTCAAATATCATTGTGTTCCTGTGGCTCAGTGGTAGAGCATTGCCTTAGCAGTACAAAAGGTTGTGAGTTCAATTCCCAGGGAACACACATACTGCCAATAAATGTATAGGCTGAATGTAAGTCGTTTGATAAAAGTGTCAGTTAACTATGTAAATACAATTATATATATATGAGTGTTTTTCAGGGCTTATGCCAATATCGATTATTATAGGTCAATTAGTAACCAATATTTTAAACCAATATATATATATGAAGAGCTCTTTTCCAAAACGCTATAAATCCATTTTAATAGTTTTCATGAAAATGCCATTTTTACCTAGAGCCAAACATTTTGTTAATATTCAATTTATCATGTTAATGGTCTCAGTCTGAACATGTTAAACAATGATTGTTCGCACCATCACACTCTCGAACCCAGGTTTCAGGTGCGGAGGGGCGCTCTAACAAGGCTAAAGGCTACAGCTTAGCATCAGTCGCTAGAGCGCCTCTTTGTGAGGTCAGGAGAGTGAGGTACATTTAAACAAGGAAATATAGCGATTTGGCATGAAACATTGATGGAGCAGTGAATAGGTTCAGTACACAGCAAAATGGCATGACGAACTCATTTTTTTTAAATTTGGCGTTTATCGCGTTTTGGAAAAGAGCTCTTCATAAATGTCTGGTGTAAAAATTAAAATAAATGTCAAAATGAAGAATAACAAAGGCCCTCTTAAAATATTGAATTTTTTTAATCATCCTGAAAATGACCAATACCGATAACCATAAAAATGCTTAATATTAGCTTTGATATTTGGCCAGGCAGATAATCGATTGACTCCTAATATATATATATATATATATATATACTAAAAGTGACAAAAATAATAAATACATAAAATAAATACTAAATATTATAACTTTAATTAAAACTAAAATATATAAATAAAAACATTCAAAATATTAACAAAATCAATAGTAGTTTCTCAGTGATGCTATAGTAACACTGATGTGAACTTGAAAATGTACATTTTTATTTCTTACTTTTTATAAAAAGGATTGCTTTGTTGTGAACAAAAGCATTTCCTCATCTTTATAATTTTATTTATTTATTATTATTATTCCCTGCTGTATGTGACCCTCAGAATAAACCTCATTAGTTAAAAGTTAAAACCATTGTTGTTGATCACAGCAGCAAAGCCTTTCCCTCATTTTAATGATGATGATAATAACAAATAATGAAAAATATGACGCTGTAACTTAAATAAATCAAGTTTACATTAATATTTTTCCCTTCTGATGAAAGTCTGTGATGGTTTCAGAGACTCAGACGGGATTAAGAAGATAAACATCAGGATCTGAGCCATCATGTGTTGGCATCGACTCAAAATCTCTTTTTCTTTTTAGTATTTATTGTAGTTTACATCTGTACAGGAATGTGATCACTGTACTCTACACATCAGCTGACAATTTATTTTCTCATCTGGAGCTGGGATCACTTCACACAATAGCACCATTTGATTTTAGCTTAACAAAGCCATTGGTGCGTGTGGTACATTTATGTAATAGAAGGACTGGGATGTTATACAGTAATGTAGGTTTTCAGCAACAGCACAATTTTAGATAATTTGTATTTTGGCTTTTAAAGGTAGGCATCTTTGTGCAACATTTTCGTAGTGGCTTGTTGTAGCTTAGCTTGACTATAGTTGAAATGCCTTGAATTATGATTCAATTGTAGGTTGAGAAGCGTCAGTTTCAGAGTAGCTTTCCCATCTGCTGTTTACATATAGGTGTCATAAGTGTGGAGCTGCAGTGATAGATATGTACCAGGATGACAAGCTTGAGAAATACCAGGAACTAAAGGAGAAGCTAGAAAGAAAGTGACAAGCCAGAGCCCAAGTAGATCCACTGCTGATATGGGCTCTTGGCGCTGTGCTGGAAAATGGTTTTAACAGAAACCAGGAAAAACTCAATATCTCAATCCAGGAGAGTGCAATCCTAAGAACATCTGAGATACAGAATCCACTTAGAAGGATTGAGGGGAAAAGGCTGGTGAAAGGAGGTTTTCTGGATTGTGTATTTTTTGTAGCATACACCTTTATATAAGTATATAGAGGTGCTGTTGAATTCCTGATTGTGATTTGATAGCATGCTAGTCATTTTAGCACGTTAGCCATTTTTTGTAAATACATGGCTAGAGTAGGACAACTTATAGTGCATTTATAGTGCAGCATTCATTCAAAATATAAATCTTTTGTAACAACATACACTGAATTTTTCTTTCATTTAAGTGTCAGTAAAGACTCATATTGTTAGAAAAGATCTCTGTTGAACTTTTACATTTATGTATTTAACAGATGCTTTTATCCAAAGCGACTTATTCAGGCTATACATTTTTTGGTCAGAATGTGTGAATTGAACCCACAACCTTTTGCGTTGCTAATGCAATGCTCTACCACTGAGCCACAGGAACACTGTGGCTCAGTGGTAGAGCATTTTTATTCATCAAAGTTTAAAAAATGTATTAAGCAGCACAACAGCTTCTGTTTAATAAATCAGCATATTAGGCTGATGTCTAAAAGGCCATGTGACACTGAGGACTGGAGTAATGGTTGATGAAAATGCAGCTTTCCCACCACAGGAATACATTATATTTTGAAGTATATTAAAGTAGAAACTGTTATTTTGAATTGTCATAGTATTTCACAATATTGTTTCTTTTACTGTATTTTTGATCAAATAAATTAAGCCTTGATGAGCATAAGATGTTTCTTCTTAAAAAAGAAAAAAAGAAAAAATCTTACTGATTCTAACTTTTTAAATGGTAGTGTTTATGTATATTATTTAATATAATATAATATAATATACTACGATGTAATACATGATTATAATACATTTATTTTGAAAAACTACCATGAAATGGTTAACATTTCTCCAATACATAAAATCATTATTTAATTTAAAAATGTTTTTAATAAAGCATGGAGAGCTCAGATGTTGGACAGAAGTAATATTATCTGAGGCTGTTTCTGAGCAAGATACTTAATTTGTGGAATATGGAAGTACTTCTACGAACCTGAAAGTCCTTATATATAAATATGTATTTATGGTAACTGTGGTGCAAGTGGAATAATTGTCTCTGGACTGTTATGCATTAACATTTTGAGTGAGAAGCTAATTTTCAATAATTCAGAAGTCTGTCATCAATTATTTCTAACACATGAAACAAAGAAGCTTGTACAAGTAGTTTTTTTTCCCTAATTAGCAAAGAGTCCTACGTTATAAATTGTTGATTTTGTTTAATGATACATACATATTTGCTGAAGGCATAAAGGTCTGTGTTGGGATAGAAACACCCTGGAGACGATACTTGAGGTGAATAAAACAGTAAAACTACATTAAAGTGAATGCATCATGAAGAGTGAGGGACAACATTTATCCATTTGGCATTTCATTCAAAATAAGTAATAACTAAGTGTGTTGCATTGAGAAATGCAAATGATTCATGCCACATTATCGTTACATTAGGCAACAAGTGTGACGCAGATGCTCAAGAGCGCTGACTGGCCTTTGTGAAACAATGGTTAATTTCTCCTGACAGGGAAGAGGTTATCTTAGCCTCAGTAATTGGTTTGCTGCCATGAAAGTTGGATTATTTGTAAAACCTCATTCAGCCCCTCACATTTTATCAGTCGTGTGGCACAGACAGAAAAACTGTTGTCGGAAAAAAGGGAAGCTTATATAAGACATACTGGAACTCTGCATATAAGGGTTTTATTTGATTAATTTTGTGAATTAGTTGATGAAGTTTTGTTCATGTGTATCTTTTGACCATCGCTTGATTGCTTGATAGTAATCAAATCCTCTTATTTCCTGTGTCATTGGGGTGTTAAGTTAGTTTAAATGTTTTTCAACAGCTCCTCATCTCTGTTTGCTCGTCACATCTCTGCAGAAGCGCATTTATCTTTTCTGCAAACCAAAAATTGAAACTGTCTGACCATGAAGAGTTAAATAATTAAAGTTCAACCCACATGGTCATCCAATAACTGGTAATTAAATAATTTGATGAGATTTGCCGGCCGTCACAGCTTCAGCATATTTGTTTATTGATGGTCGAACAAGTTATTTGACAGAGATAATTAACTGGGTGAATTTTAGATTGTCTGGTATTAACATCATACACCTAGTTCGGGGGGAGCAAATGGCTGTTAGAATTAATAATTTTAAGATCCTGAATAAAACAGTTATCTGCACTGATTTAATTTTGAAATCATCAATAAAATAATTGTATTTATTATTATTTTATTTTATTTTATCAATCAGCATGGAAAGAAATGTAAAGGTATATATAGTTTGGCATAAAGAGGTTAATGCAGTTGTCACACACACACACACACACACACACACACACACACACACACACACACACACACACACACACACACACACACACTCATTATCAGGGGTTTATTCATTTTAGACTAATCTTTTTGAGGGTCCTTGATACTTGATACAAACTAACTGAATACATTATTTCATCTTATTTACTATAAAGACAATGTCTTAAATCAGTATCAGTCAGGTTTTTGTATTATATATATTTTTGGGACAATGACACCAAAGTAATAAGCGGCATTCAGTTTGATATAAAAAGGTTACTGCAATTGTCATCAGTGTGATATAATTTATTCATTATCAGGGGTCTCTACATTGGCTTGCACAAAGCACACAATCTCCCACTTAAAGTTTAATGCACACGCTGGACCTTTGGCTCATTCTTTATCGGCCTAAATTGGTTAGTTAGTATAGCTATTATTATGATGAATGACATGTTTTAGGTGGCGTGGGATTTCTGTGGTGCAAGGTATTCCTTGTTCAGTGATTATGTATAATTATGCATGATGGTTCCAGAGACACAGGGGGACATCAGCTGCAGACAAAATGTATGTTTGTTTTTGTCTCCTGCTATTTGTCTTGTGCGAGTCAGTCACCTTCCATTATTCATTATCTCTCTTAACTGACATCAATTCAATCTCTCCCAGCGAAACATCTCTGTCCTTTGGATCGCTTCGCGCGTCACTGTTTGGGTGCTATCAGAGTTTTACAGTGGTCCAATTATGGTGCATTAAGACATCACAGTGACATATCAGCTTGTCACCATATGCAAAGTGGTGTGACGGTACCATTCATTGTTTCTTTTAATAGTTGTCCGAAAAGGCTTGCGAGAGGGCTCGTGTTCTTTCGCAGATGTAATTAGAGACAGAATTTATGGGGCCAATCAGGCTTTCAGTCAAGCACGGCCTATTTGAAGGTGACATCAGGATGTATTGCTCTATGATGTAAACATCCTGTCAGAAGCGAGTCGCTTGCCGGCGGGCTGTCACAACCCTTTTAGAGGGGCTTGTCTCCCTGAGCCTTTTAAATCATTATCAGTACCGCTGGTTGGTTCAGATGACGTATAATGTATACATCACACCTAGGCCCCTCAGAGTGACTTTGAGTCTGCCAAGTCGGGGAGGGTGGGGAAAGCTCAGCTGTGCCACTTTTTGCTTAACTTGTCTTCCAGGCACGGATAAACTAGTAGTTACACACTCAACCATAGAAGTTGGGGCCATAGAAATTTGATAGGTCTAAGTGGTGTCATATCAAGGGACATTTTTGTGGAATATAGGAGTATTTTGAATATGAATACAAATATAAATGAGGAATACATATGTTTATTAGTGTGCTGTGCCAAATTAATTTAGCTCATATTACGCACATTTCCATGAGCCAGCAGGAAGTGGTTAACTTTTCAGAATATTTGAATGCAGTAAAACTATTTTCAAAATGTTTTGTGGTATTTATAATGATATTAGTAGTAGGATTTCCTGTATTTATTCATTTCTTATCCTAAATGTCTGATTTTCAATTCATGACATACACGATTATTCAAAATTGAGAAAATTTTTGAGAAAATCTATGCTCATTAAGCAATGACACATAAAGCACAAAAAAACTTGTTATTTTGAACTGTCTTTTCGTAAATGTACTAAAAAAATATTAAGCAGCACAACTTTACCATTACATTTTAAAATAAATAATATAGAAAGTAGTCACTCCATTGAAGAACTATACAGGGGGAGCTAGGGAAGGTGGAGGGTTTCTTAAGTGTGATGCAACTGCTATAGCAAGCGCTAGCTGAGGACGAGTATTTAAATGTTGTGCAGTAAGCTCATTGGCTGCTGATACAAAAACAAACCAATCAGCTGTGCCATGTGAATAATGATGTTATTATGTCAGATTGACATATGTGTGTGTGTGTGCATGTGTTTATACTGTATATATACTGTACATAAATATATTTGTGTAGACAAATTTATTATTATAATTCTTTTATTATTATTTAGCTTTTACATGCCATGTTTTTAGTATTTTTAGTATAAAATCTGCTTATAATTTTGCTAAATCAAGGGGCGATACAACTTACCCCACTCTCCCCTATATTTCTCAACGAAACAAATGAGATGCTTATTGTTGTAATGGTCTGTGTTCGTTTGAAGGGACGGCACAGTAGGTTCACGGAACTGCATAATGATGCTCGAGCGGCTGATCTCTCCTTTCATGCGTGCTTTGTATTTTCAGGTCGACCTTTTCTGGACAACTCTTATGAGTCCCTCACAAATTATTCCGTGCCAGCCTTTCTTTGTGACCCCTGTGTCTTTAGCTGTGTTGTTTCCCGACAGCTCGTGGGCACAGAAAGACAGATACAAACAGCTAAAATCACATTCAAAATCCTGGGTGGCTCATAATGAATATGTGTTTTTGCTTTCTTTACTCTGTCATGTTTGCTTGTGTTTCAAAGAAACAGAATCATCCATGAAGCTGCGTTAAGCTCTTCTCTGAATTCTTGGAGGGCTGTGTGAAATATTCACTAGTGGGATGCACATTTATATTTCACAAACATCTTATTTTAAAGGGCTTTGTTGTTCAATCATCCCTCTGCCGCTTAAAGATCGTTTGACTCTTGGCTTTATGGATTCTCAAATAAAGCCCATGCCCCGGCCTGACTTCCATTTGTGGAAAGAGTCCATTATGAGCTAAAACGATGGAGCTGTCCTTTAAGTTGGGAGGGCATCTCCCCAGGTGAACCCACCGTAGCTCTGCCAGATATTTTCCTATCTGCAAGGACATAGAAGGATAAATTACATCCACAGAACCTAAGCTCTCTCCAAAGCTTTCATTTGCACCTGCAATTAATCAGCCATCACTAGAGAGCTCCTTAATGTCAGGCCAAGGATCTTATTAGGGATGTCCTTTATGAGCCTTAATGAGACTTATGTCTTCCTTGAGTATTTCATTTTACTAACATTGGCTGCCTGTTTAAACTGTGGGTTGAGGGAAATGTCTACACAGCACAGGCCGGCGACTTCAGGCTCCTAATAATCTTCCTGTGGCCAGATGTTCATTTTATCTATTCTGAATAAACACAATGAATCAATCATTTCCCTCACAAAATTGCAAATTTTTGGCAGCGTCAAAATGTAAAACACCATAAGATGGAGCTCTTGACTGGCATTACTTTTTGATTTGGTAAACAAGTACAACTTTTGAAAAATGCGTGCAAAGTTTATTTAACTTTACATTTGATTTGTTTCCAATTTTCATATATTTTAAGATTGAAAATCTTGATGTAGACATGGTCAAATATTTCCAAGACATATAACAAAATGAAAGTAGCTGAAATCTGGTCGTTTTAATAAAAAGACACACCTGGGACATAAAAGTGCCCAGAGTTGAAGAAACTCCCACATATTTGGCTTTCTGTCCACAATAGACCGTGCCTGAGCTTGAAACTCTTTACAAATTGTCCCCTCAGGATCTTAGTATGGCAAGAAAAGGAAAATATGTGGTGGAGGAGAAATGCTGCAGAAACCCATCAAAGAAGTTAAAGTTTAGGCTAGATTTTGTTTTGCAACACAATAGGTGAGATTATATGTACATATATGCCCATACATACCCTTTTCCAACAATGACTGTATGATTTTGAAATCCTCTTTACACTGAGGACAACTGAGGGACTTATATGCAGCTTTTACAAAAAGTTCAAGAGCTCACGGATGCAGAACGAAACACAAAGCATTAAGAGCCTGGAGGTAAAAACTTTTTGAATTTGAAGAAACATGTGTATTCTGTTGCTTCTGAAGGGAAGTACTAAAAGAAAAGAAAAGAAGATATTTAGGTAAAAGATAAATGTACTCATCTTCATTTGGTTCAAAAGTTTACACCTCTGGCTCTTAAGGCAGGTTTTCCTTCCGGAGCATCAGTGAGCGTTTGAACTTTTAGTTGCATGTAAGTCCCTCAGTTGTCCTCAGTGTGAAAAGATGGATTTCAAAATCATACGTAAAAGATGCTGCAGAACACGCTGGAAATAATTTGTTGCACCTGAAGGGTTTTTCTGGAGAAGTTTTTCTTTTCAGGACAAACCAGGGACTCATGAACAACTATCACAAAACAAAACAGGTAACAACACAGTATTAAGAATCAAGTGTATGTAAAATTTTGAACAGGGGCATTTGTAAAAATGTAGCTATTATTTTCTCTTGTGGACTATATGTCTTTTATGTGAAATCTCTTATTAAGGTCAGTACTAAACAATACTAAACAATAACATGCATATTGTAATCCCTCTTATTTTAGTAAAGTAGTTAACATTTTGTAAATACTGCAAAATGTATGTAATATTTTGACCACAACTGTATAATGGACAGAACCGGACAATACTAATTTATTGTAAATACAGTATATTCTATGTACATGTAAAATATATTTTCTCAGATATTGTGGCCTTTTTATGTAACTACAACTTGACATATATATATATATATATATATATATATAAATATATATTATCAACATCTGTCCATTTAAAAAACTTTGAAAATATATCTGAAATATATCTGAAGTTCTGTACATTTCAAAATTTGCTCTTTATTATCAGATATTTTAGACTACTTTTGTGAGATTTGAAAAAGCTTGATGCATCTTCAGATTGAAATAAATATTGGTGTATTCCACAGATAATGAAACAGGAAGAATACAAGCATCAATCCCTCGCTCTACCAGATCAATACACTGCAGGAGCACTTAAAATAAAACATATTTGCTTGATTGAGGGATGCATGATGGTCATTTCCGTGCACATCAAACAGCTGTCAATCCATGTGAAGTTCAAAAAGAAAATAAATCCACGAACATGCAAGTCTCACTGGCCACAGTTGAATTTTCCTATTTACCTCTTCTCTTTCCGTCTAACATGAATAAACTAATTAAGCGATGCTGCCATCTTAACTAAACAGCCTAAAACTAGAAAAGCCCCCCTGGAGTTCAGTGCTGGTAAACAGATGTGATCCAGCCTGTTATTAGTCCTCCCAGTAGCAGAGGTGTGAGCCTCGGCGGTCTGCACTCGCGATGGCGACCCGCTCTGTAACCGGATAGGAGGCAGTCTCTGCAAGACCAAAGCAGATTGCTACAGCAGACCACAAATGCTGACAGATGGCTCCTCAACCTTTTCACTGGCATCCTTTGTGGTAGCAAGGGAACTCAGCGAGAAAACCACCCATTTGGAAGTATTTTTGGAGTTGTTGTTCCTGTTTCTAAGGGCAAAATATTTTCAGCATCAGCTTTAAAAGAAGGATGCTATGCACAGAAACTTTACGTTGGGTGCGCGTGCAGAGAATGGCAGATTTATCAAATACAAAACTGTATGTATTTTTTGGAGATCATCATATCTAATGTGACTCGACACTTCTTAATTAAAATCGCAGCACTGAACACCACAGGAACCAGTGGCTTTCATCCATGGCTTTCAGTTTTATTTGTTTACGCATTTTTCCACTGAACTAAATTATGTTTTTGTCATAGTCTGATTAGACTGCGTTTTAATTAAGTGGCATTTTAATCTTTCTGATATTGCTAATTTTAGAAATATGTGAAATAGCCTTTGTCGATAAAAACTGATTTAATATACACTACCACTCATACATTTTTAATTCATAAATATATTAATTATTTTATTAAGCAATGGTGGATTAAATTAATAAAATATGACAGTAGATAAATGTATAATGTTACAAAATATAGATTTTTCAAATAAAACCTGTTCCTTTTGAACTTTCTATTCATCAGAGTCCTGAAAAAAGTATAACAGTTTCCACAAATATATATATATATATAGTTTTATAAGCCATCTTGGTCAAAAATGAGATAATGACACTGAGTCAATGCTCTCCACTCATAGTATATGTTCATAAAGTACTTTCACTTCAAATGCACTAAATCCCAGCCTCAACCCATTCAGAAGTACCATAGAAGTACATAGAAACCGATATATAGTAGCCGAAGAGAAATGGTCTGATTTTAAAGAAAAATGTCAGATATATATATAATTTTTTTTTTTAATAATTATTGAAGTATATTTTAGCCAGATAACTAATATATAGAGTAATTGTGCATATTTGGTATTAAGCGGCAGCTCTACTGTAATGTTGGAGGCACATCATGCGATTGGCTTGATACTGGGCTCATTTTGAAAGTTAAGAGACCTTGTAATGACACCTGAGCTCGAATAACTGTAGCGTCCCTACCAAATTCAATTCTACAGTCAGTTTGGAAATTAAGGGAGGAAAATTGGAGCGTAACTTATAATAACCTCCCATCTGCTGGTACCAAAATAGAAGGGTATTATTATGTCCCTGCCAGAGGGAAACGCCCTGTGTTTAGCCTGGTGTTGCAGCTCCGTGGTGATCAGAGGGTGCGTTCTTGTGGTTCTTCATTTTGAAATAAAGCTCAAATTAGACTGTCATGGTCAGGCCGTGAAAATCTATTCAAACTTATGCTATAATGACTCCTTAGTAAACAATCATCCTGGAATCTGAGCGGAATGTTTTTGGTTTGTTGTTATCATTTTAACAATAACATTTATGCCGCCCATTGATTGAATGCGAGACTCCGGTTCCTTTTACAGATGTTTATTACCACCGTAGAACTAAAAGTTCAGATAGACAAAATAAAAGACAACATAAAATATTGCAAATCGTTACATAAATAACATGGCTTAGCACTGTAGCTTATGCTAATAAAGAATACAGTGTAATACTGACCACTTTAGCCTGCTTCTCAACCAACGGCAGAGTCATTTCCCAGAAGCAATCTTCACAGTCGAAATATATACTTCTTCAGCTTACACACAGATGAAGCAAACACCACTAAGCATGAAATAATAAAGAAACAAAACTAGCAGGTAACATCACAGCTACATCACTGCTACAGGTGCGCTTTGGTCTCTCAGTTTCACTTACGGCGCTTACCAGAGCTAACAGACGCTACTTCCGGTTTTTTCGTCATGTCAAAATAAAAGTGCGTACGTATTTCAAAATAAATTAAAAAACTGGCTGCATTTACACTCCCACCATCACACAATGTGTGATTCACAACAAAAAATAGACATTAAAGTAAATACACAAATATACTCTCAAATATAAACAAACCAATGTCATTGAAGAGCTAACCTACTCATTCAGCCTCAAGCAATAGTACTGTTTTGTGTATTGACCTTTCTAAGTAAACTGGCTTATGTGAGCGTGTGCCTTTACTGTCTAGTGTTGTGTCACTAAGTAACAGTTTGAGTTTTCTGACTCTTCCGTCAGCTCCTTGGAAGACTTCAACTACCTTCGCCAACTTCCACTGATTTCTTGGTATGCAATCATCTTGCAACAGGACAATGTCATTCACTTTAGCATTTCTCCTGTCCTTGTTCCATTTGCTCCTCTGCTGCAGATTCAGCAAATACTCCTTTCTCCACCTGGTCCAAAATTCATTGTACAAGAACTGTACTCTCTTCCATCTTTTCTGAAGATAGAGATCTTCCCTTACAAACTCACCAGGTGGTGGTGCGATTATTGATGATTTCATTGTCAATATATGGTTTGGAGTTAGGGGTTCAGGTCCTAACGGATCATTGAGATGTTCTGTGGTCAATGGTCGACTGTTCACTATAGCCATCACTTCGTATAGGAATGTTCTTAATGAAGAGCTGTCTAATCTTCCAGAAGACTGGTCTAGGATGGAAGTGAGGACACTTCTCACAGTCCGAATCTGCCTCTCCCAGACACCGCCCATGTGACTGGAACTGGGTGGATTCATGACAAAGTTGCATCCCAACTCTTCTACACGTTCTCTCTCCATCCCTTTCATTAATTCTTGGAATTCATTGCGTGCCCCCACGAAGTTTGTGCCTTGATCACTTCGTAGTTGACTTACATTGCCTCTTATGGCAATAAAGCAGCGCAACGCATTTAGGAAAGCATCAGTGGAAAGGTCATCCAATACCTCAATGTGGATGGCACGTGAACACATGCAGGTGAATAGAAGCCCATACCTTTTCATTTCTTTCCTTCCATCTTTAACATAAAATGGGCCGAAACAGTCCATACCACTATAGGTAAATGGAGGGGTAGCTTCCATCCTCTCTAGAGGGAGGTCGGCCATTTTTTGTTCCTGATTACACTTTCTGAGCTTTCTGCAATTTATGCACTTGAAAATGAGTGATGACACTTCACTACTACACCCCAAAATCCAAATCCCACTAGAGCGTAGTTCGTTGATGGTCATTCCACGACCCTGATGCTTCACCTTCTCATGATAGTGCCTTATCAACAATCGAGACACATGATGCCCTTTGGGGAGGATAGCTGGGTGTTTGACATGAGGGTGGAGTGTTGCTTGTGTCAATCTACCTCCCACCCTCAGGATATCTTGGCTGTCCATGAAAGGGTTCAACTTGTGCAGTTTGATTGACTTGTTCCTTTGTACATCTTTCTTTTGTTTAAGAGCCTTGATTTCATCACTGAACGCTTCTTCTTGAACTGCATGGATTATGAATTGTTCAGCCTGCATTCTTTCTTCAAGTGTTGTAACTTCATTGGATCTTGTTTTAAGACCTTTCACCTCTTTTGCGAGACGCTTAAGTCTTGCTATAGCTTTTACGACTCTTTTCCAATCTGAAAACTTCTGAAGTCGGTCTGATAGGGACCTTTCCTCATTTGCTTTTGTTGTGTGAACTTGTGCTCTTTTGATTTCTGGGTCGTCCTCATTGAGTTCTCTTACCTTAAACTCTTCTTCCTTAGGGATGTCCCTTTGCCACAAGAAACTAGGTCCCGTGAACCAGTTAGACTCTACAAGCTCCTTTGCCATGAGTCCGCGAGAGGCATGGTCAGCCGGGTTATTCTCTGAGGCAACATATTGCCACTGACTTGGTTCTGTGCTCGATTTGATCTGCTGGATCCGATTAGCTACGAATACATGAAATCGTCATTATTAATGTAACCAAGGACGACCTTGGAATCGGTCCAAAAGTATTCCTGTAGATTTTCAATCTCCATTTCTCTCCTTAGCAGATCACTTGTCCTTGTGGCCACGACCGCAGCTGAGAGTTCCAGCCTTGGGATTGTTGTTACCTTAGACGGTGCAACCCTTGCCTTCCCCATAACAAGAGCACAATGGACTTCTCCAGACTTTGAAACAACCCTAAGGTAAGAACACATTCCATAGCCGGAAACACTGGCATCGGAAAAATGGTGAAGTTCACACTGCTGAACTTCCTTAGCTGCCAATGGTATGTAGTGCCGTGGTATCTCTACCGACGACAGATTATGAAGGTCTTGGAGCCATGCTTCCCAACGCGGCCTGAGGTCGTCAGGAAGCGGATCATCCCATCCCACCTTGTCTTGGCACATCCTTTGTAGAATTTGTTAACCTTTCAAAATTATAGGTGCCACAAATCCAAGAGGATCAAAAATTGAGGCCACTGTTGACAGTACTCCTCTTCTGGTAAAGGGATGCTCCTTTACCCTCACTCTGAACTGGAACTTATCAGAGCTAATGCACCATTGGACCCCGAGAGCTCGCTCCATCTTGTGCTCACCCAAGGCCATGTCCAGGTCAGATGCAACTTCAGCAAGTTCTTGCTTTGGGATTGTGGCAAGAACCCTCTTGTTGTTGGTAATGAATTTGTGTAAGTGGAGCTTACCGGTGATGCAGAGGTCTCTTGCCTCTCTAACAAGCTCGATAGCTTCTTCTTCACTGTCCAAACTTGTTAATCCATCGTCAACATAAAAGTTGCGCTGTATAAACCTCACTGTAGCTTCACTAAACTTGCCTTCTCCTTCTGCAGCCAGGTGTTTGAGACCAAAGTTTGCACATCCAGGTGATGATGCAGCACCGAACAAGTGAACCTTCATGAACACTGACGGTGGAGCTTCCATATTGCCTCTTTCCCACCACAGAAATCTGAGATAGTCTTGGTCCCTTGGTGCAACATGAAATTGATGGAACATCCGCTCTACATCACACATGATGGCTACTTGTCCTTTATGGAACGACACAAGACCCCTACAAGGGTATTTGTAAGGTCTGGCCCGTGAGTAGATGCTCATTCAGTGATGTATTCTGAAACTTAGCTGAGCAATCAAATACCACGCGAATCTTTCCTGGCTTTTGGGGATGGTAAACCCCATGGTGAGGTATATACCACGTGGTCTGATTGGTTACCTCTGACTCTGGAACCTTTTCAGCATCACCTCTTGCTATGATGTCCTCCATAAAAGTCACATAATCCTTTTGATATTGATCATCTTTCTTAAGACGTTTTTTCAGACATCTGAGTCTATGTTCTGCACACACTTTGTTGTTTGGCAGGCTTGGTCTCTCTTCCTTGAAAGGCAATGGCATTTCGTAATGCCCATTTGGCTTTTGCTTGATTCCTTCTTTCAGCTTCGCCAAGAACTTAACATCTTCTTGTGATATTAGAGCTTCTTCACTGAACTTCTCAGTAAAATCTGCCTCAAAGACCTTGAGTATATCTGCTGGAGTGATCATTTCCTTGACTTGAGTTCTATAAACAAAATGGACCTCAGACTTGAGCTCAGTAAAGGGCTTGGTAGCTGGCTGAACTTTCTTTATGATGATACGGTGGCTCACACCAATTTCATCCTCAGGATCATAATCAACTTCAGTGCTGCTGTAGCCAATAATGCTCCAACCCAACACAGACCTTTGCGCATATGGCTGGTTTTCATTGCCCGAGATGACATCTCTGGGAAGTAAGACTTGCGGACAGTTATAGCCGATTAACAATCCCACTTCACAGTCGAGCTCAGGAGACATTTCATCTGCCAAATGTTCTAAGTGAGGCCAGGACTTTCTTGTGCTTGTGGGTATATGGGATCTGTTTGCCGGTATGTAATCTCTGGTATAGGTTGTTGGGAGTTTGATTTTAGTGTCAGAGCTGATGCCTCTTACCTGTAGCCCTTGCACCTTTTGGCTATTCACCACTTTTGTTTTTGATGTTATCGTGGACACTTTAAGTTTTACTGGCTCTTTCTTGGCACCCAATGTTACAGCCGCATCCTTTCAGGATGAAGGTTGTGTCGCTCTGACTGTCAAGTAAAGCATACACTAAAACTTCCTTGTCTGGTTCCATTGTCGTGAGACATAGACTGGAACAATAGATGAAGTGTAAGTGCTGCTCTTCTCCAACTCGGTTAGAGGTAGCTTGCTTCATTTCAATTGTTTCAGACTGTTGGTTCTTGTCTCCTTTGTTTTCATTTGCCCTTTCTTGTTTAATTCTTACTCCTTGTTCTTGGTCTTTCTTCCCACGATCTTGATGTAGGCAAGTAGGGTGGCGTTTTCCACATAAATCACACACACTCCTGGATGTACAATCTCTGGAGTTATGGCCGATCCTAAGGCAGCCAAAACATAATTTCTCCAGTTGTACGAACTTAACTCTTTCTTCAACTGGTTTTTCCCTAATCTTGAGACACCTATGGAGAGTATGGCCTTTCTTCTTGCAAAACATGCATGTGATGCTTGTCTTCTCGCTTGTATTAGTAGTGAAAGTCTTAGCGCTAAAGTTTTGATTTCGTTGATACCTAGACTGTTCTCGTTCTGTTGGCTTTAATCTTTCTTGGTCAGTTGACTTTACTGCATAAAATGATGTGATGGGGTTGCATGCACACGAGCCTCCATGTTGAGAAATCTCACGAAGTATCTAAAGTCAGGGAACATTTTGTGTCCATCTTGATAAATGGTGGCTTCTCTATTCCAGCGTGAACTCAACCAATCCGGGAGCTTGAGAGCAATCCTTTGGTTTTCCACACAGTCATTGAGAGTTTGTAGACCTTGAACATATGGCATAGCTGATTCCACACTGCTCAGGAAATCAACAAACTCACGAAGATTTTCGCTGTCCTTGGGGCTAATTTTATGCCATGCATGTATCTTGTCACGGTATGACTTGGCAACTATGAATGGATTACCAAATCTGTCTTCAAGTATGTCCCAGGCAGCACGATAAGCTGTTTCTGTTCCTACAAGGAAATGGCCTTCAATAGCTCTCTTGGCTGAGCCACCAACGTACTTGCGTAAAAAGAAGAGCTTTTCTTGAGCTAGCAGGTTCTTGCGATCAATCAGAGTAAAGAAGGAAAGTTTCCAATCATTGTACTTGAGAGGATCTCCTTTGAAAATTTCGGGTTCTGGGATTGGAACTCGATTAGCTGTGATTGCTTCCGCAAGAGTTCTCACAAGGTCATTGGAAGCTTCATGAGAGGTTAAAAAGGCTTGAGTGGCAGGAGCTTGAGTGGTTGAGGCTTGTTGCATGAGTGGAAGTGCAGTTGGGGTGTAGACTTGACTTACAGGGATTTGAGAAAATGTGGCTGGCTGTGGAACAGAACATGAGGTGTACATGGAGGGATTTAAGAGAGGGTTTTTAGTGGCTTTGACCTCATGTGGGTGACGGACTAGACTGGGCCTGGCTTGTTGCGCAGGAAGAGCTTGAGAGACTGGTACTTGATAGGAGGGAAAAAATGGATCCACTAAAGGGTTAAGTGAAAGTGGTGGATCGACAGTTTCTGAATAAACCTGCAGTCTTGCTTGAGCTGCAACATGCCCTTTAAGTTCTTCTAGCCGTTCTACTTCTTTTTTTCCTTCCAGCTTTAATTTTCTATCAGCACTTTCTGCTATGAACTGAGCTCTTTTTTTAGCACTCTCTGCTTCAATTTCCCTTTCTTTAGCTTCTCTTTCAGCCTTCAGGATTTGATCTTCCACCTCAAGTCTTTGAATTTCTTCCTTCTGCTGATGTTGTGCATTTGTTATCTTTATCACCTCTTGCGTAGCCACAACTTCCGCTGCCGCTTGTTTTGCATTAAGGGACAGGATTGAAGAGTGTCTGGATACTTTGGAAGAAGCTCTTGACTTAGCAGTTTGAGCTGAGGAAACACTAGACACTGTGCTGTCAAACACTGATTTAGCATCAGGCCAACGTATGATTTCTGAATCATCACCACTGCGGAAATGTTGAACATTTGTATTTGCAATCCTAGTGAACGCCTGGCATGTATCATTCATTCTCCGAATGTCAGGTTCAGGACTTGAAATGGCTCTTATTTTGAGGTAAGTATTGTCCATGTCAACTTGGATGGTATTGATTGCATTTACAATCTCATCAATCAGATCATCAGCATCATTATTCTTAATGGACCGTTTTAAGCCATTGATATGATACTTCCATCTTCTGTACATCTTTACAAAACTCACATTTAGATCCTTCAATTTGTCATCTAACAGAGCTTTTCCCTTTTTAGTGAGCCTTTGTATGCGTCCAGATTTCCTAATTCCAAGAGGCATTTGTGTGTCATCCGCACCAACCTGAGATTGGGTGTCCTGCACTGTGTTTTCAACTTGCTCATCAGCGTCAGCTTGCTGTGATAGGGTAGTCTGTTCTGCGTCACTATCTTCTTGAAGGTCTCCCCGAGTGACCTCTTCAGTTGGAAGAAAAGTGTTTTCTTTTGAGTGTGACATATTAAATGCAGAGTTTTAAATGTGTAGAAATTTGAACAAATTGTATTCTGTTCTCTAATGTGTGCAAATATGAAATAACATGTAAAAATAAATCTCTTTGATTACCTTAGTTTAACCTTTGAATATTGCACATCAAACACTACAGTATCATAATAACACACTTCAATAAATGAGCAATAAAAAAAATAAAAAACTCTTATCACAGCCTAAATATGAAACTCACTTGTATTAACAATGCTTTGATATTAACTTAAAACATCTTAGATCCAACTGGGAGAATGGTTAATTAACTTATTTTCTTACTAGATAATCAATTGCAGGAAAAAAATGTCCACTGCTGCCTTAAGGAAAAACACAAACGAAATGTCCGTGAGCTATAATGGCAGTACTTGCGCTACTTTCAAGACACTCTCCTCGACGTGCTTGCTTGTGAAGCCTTGTCCACTTGCCCTTTAATTCACACGAACAATTCACAATGTGGCCTCTCCTTTACCGCAGGTGGCCTGCAGCTAACCCGTCTTCATCCGCTCGGAGTCTTCACCGATGCAGAAGTGTTCTACTATGCCGCCCATTGATTGAATGCGAGACTCCGGTTCCTTTTACAGATGTTTATTACCACCGTAGAACTAAAAGTTCAGATAGACAAAATAAAAGACAACATAAAATATTGCAAATCGTTACATAAATAACATGGCTTAGCACTGTAGCTAATGCTAATAAAGAATACAGTGTAATACTGACCACTTTAGCCTGCTTCTCAACCAACGGCAGAGTCATTTCCCAGAAGCAATCTTCACAGTCGAAATATATACTTCTTCAGCTTACACACAGATGAAGCAAACACCACTAAGCATGAAATAATAAAGAAACAAAACTAGCAGGTAACATCACAGCTACATCACTGCTACAGGTGCGCTTTGGTCTCTCAGTTTCACTTACGGCGCTTACCAGAGCTAACAGACGCTACTTCCGGTTTTTTCGTCATGTCAAAATAAAAGTGCGTACGTATTTCTAAATAAATTAAAAAACCGGCTGCATTTACAACATTTGTTTGTGTTTACGTCGCAATGAGAAGAGTGTTTGTTTGTGCATAAATATTCTTTAGTGGCTCTCCTTCTCCCTTTCTTGTGTGTTGTTTGTCATCTAACTCATGTCAGACTGGATTAAACAAACCGTGATCAAGACAGCTTCTGAGGTTTTCATGGTCCTCTATTCATATCTGAGAGCCATATTCCTCAGGAACTGAATCTCTAGTGTCTCATATGATGCAATTCATTGTAATATTCCATCCCTTTGAACTTGTCTTTCATGTCAGTCAGCCAAACAACCCATTTTCATTGTTTTATAATATATATTTTTTGTCAGTTAGTGAATATGAAAAACAAGGTCATAGAATGCTGCAAGACAGAAGCTCTGGTATATTTTTAGTAGAGCTTTTAACCTATTAAAATGTTTAATCGAATTTATTACATGATACGCTGATTAATAAATTGCAGTTAATAGCATTTATCCGTGCTTCATGTATCAGTAACAAAATTGCCCAAATAAATATAATTTAAAGTTTTACACACACACACACACACACACACACACACACACACACACACACACACACACACACACACACACACACACACACACACACACACACACACACACACACACACACACACACACACACACACTCACACACCCACACACACACATCCATCTTATGTTCACAAAAACTTTTTTTTCCCGGATGCGATCAATTATTGCCCAGCACTATATATACATACAGTCACTGGCCACTTTATTAGGTGCACCTCTTCAATTGCTTGGTAACACAAATTGCTAATCAGCCAATCACATGGCAGCAACTCAATGCATTTAGGCAGTTCTAGATGTTCTAGATGTTCTAGACAGTTCTAGATGTGGTGAAGACGACTAGCTGAAGTTCAAACCGAGCATCAGAATGGGGAAGAAAGGGGATTTAAGTGACTTTGAACGTGGAATGTTTGTTGGTGCCAGACGGGCTGGTCTGAGTATTTCAAAAACTACTGATCTACTGGGATTTTCACACACAACCATCTCTAGGGTTTACAGAGAAAGGTCCGGAAAAAAGAAAATATCCAGTGAGCGGCAGTTGTGTGGACGAAGAAGGCCTTGTTGATGTCAGAGGTCAGAGGAGAATAGGCAGACTGGTTAGAGATGATAGAAAGGCAAAAGTAACTCAAATAACCACTCGTTACAACCAAGGTATGCAGAATACCATCTCTGAACACACAACACATCGAACCCTGAAGCAGATGGGCTACAGCAGCAGAAGACCACACCGGGTGCCGCTCCTGTCAGCTAAGAACAGAAAACGCAGGCTACAATTCGCACAGGCTCACCAACATTGGACAATAGAAGAATGGAAAAACGTTGCCTGATCTGATGAGTTTCGATTTCAGGCTGCGACATTCAGATGGTAGGGTCAGAATTTGGCATAAAGAACATGAACGCATGGATCCATCCTGCCTTGTCTCAACGGTTCAGGCTGCTGGTGGTGGTGAAATGGTGTGGGGGATATTTTCTTGGCACACTTTGGGCCCCTTAGTACCAATTGAGCATCGTTTAAACGCCACAGTCTACCTGAGTATTGTTGCTGACCATGTCTATCCCTTTATGACTACAGTGTTCCCATCTTCTGATGGCTACTTCCAGCAGGATAATGCACCATGTCACAAAGCTCAAATCTTCTCAGACTGGTTTCTTGAACATGACAATGAGTTCACTTTACTCAAATGGTCTCCACAGTCACCAGATCTCAATCAAATAGAGCACCTTTGGGATGTGGTGGAAATTCGCATCATGGATGTGCAGCCGGCAAATCTGCAGCAACTGTGTGATGCTATCATGTCAATATGGACCAAAATCTCTGAGGAATGTTTCCAACACCTTGTTGAATCTATGCCACGAAGAATTAAAGCAGTTCTGAAGGAAAAAGTGGGTCCAACCCGGTAGTAGTTCACTGAGAAGCTACACAAACAGCTGTCATTATCGCAAACGATTTTGTCAATTTCATAATCCTACGATTATATTGTCTGCGATTATGAACACAATTTTGCGTAGCTTGTCAGAGGAGTACGGCTGTGTATTAAATGCTGCTTCATCTGAGAGCAGGTGATGGACATTTAGTACTAATCACAGAACCGGCTTTACTGACAAAATGTGCATGACAGTCGCGATTAATCGCACTCGATTAATTGTGCAGCCCTGACTTTATACAAGCACAGATTAAACTGATTTAAAGTTACAGTACAGTCACTTTTAATGTTACTAAAAACATGTTTCAGAGAAATGCTGTTCTTTTGAACTTTCTATTTATCTACGAATTCTTTAAAAATGTGTCAATTTCCACAAAAAAGTTAAGCAGCAAAAATGCTTTTAACATTAATAATACTAAGAAAAGTTATTTTAGCACCGAATCAGTATATTAGAATAATTTCTGAAGCATCATATGATTTTGGCTGCTGAAATGTTTAAATATGTTAAAATAGGAAACATTTATTTTTCATTGTAATAATATTAAATAATATTGTGTTTTCACCAAGTACTTCTTTCAAAAAGAGGAACATTTTTAGCCTTTTTTTTCCTTGGATTGCTGAAGTTTTCACCAGCAATCCACAGAAACAATAATATGGATTTTACATACCACCCAGGGTGATGATTAATTGTGTTATGTTTCTGCATTATTTTCTTGATAATTAATCCATATAAATAATAATGTTAAATTGACAGCCCAAATTTTTGTTTGTCAGTGCAGCTTCAGTAAGATGCTGTTAGATCTGGCTGCTGCTCATCACCCGTTGAAAGTCAGCGTATGTTGTGTTTGGGATGCTGCTGTCTTCTTTAGCAAGCTCAGTCAGCTTCAGCAGAAACACTGTGCTAGTTGCCTAGCATTTTCTTCCAATAAACGGCAGAAACCAGCTTGTAAATTCATGCTGGTCTTGTCAGCCGGGCAAGCAGATGGATAAATGGAGTCTCCGTTGGTTTTGCGTCAGCGCCGTGTAGGTGTGGGTTGGGCCTCACGTTGGCACTGGACTTATTAAGAGAGACCTCTGAGTTCACCTCCAGCTGGAGGAGAGTCCTGCTCGCTGACCGTATTGGGGGGTGGGATGCATTCTTGGAGGAGGAGGGTCAGCAGATGGAGTGGCGACACAGATTCCAGGCCCCTGAGCCTGAGATCTATGAGGCAGGAGGTGCCGGAGAGCCGGCCCACATGGGCTGCAATATTAGTCATAGTTCAGCAGCACCAAACCGACAACCTCCGATACAAGCTCCTTCTCTGTACCGCACTAACACAGACCTAAATAGACCTAACATAGACTTGCATGCTTAATTGAAAATAAAACCGAAAGGCGATTTTCATATTGCAAAGGCTGCAATTTTATTAAATAAATATATGCGCTGCTTGATTCAGAGTAAAGTACACCATTGTGTTATCACACATGAGCAGCTTATTATTTGCCAGTGTTTGCTCAGTTTGCAGTAAATGCTATGCCACACAAACTCATCTCTGCATCTGCTCCGAGTTTGGGGGCATTTGGGAGAGCAACATGCGCCAACCATCTTTCTATATTTGTAATGAGAAGCGCTTATCAACAAAAGAAAGGCTTTAAGAGCTCCCTGCATTTTTTCTCAAATAAAAGTTTGATAGTTTAACGTTTCAGAATGAAGAAATTAAGACTGCTATGCATATTAGTATTTTAATTTTACAGTTGCAAAGTAAAAAAATACTAATATATATATATATATATATATATATATATAGTGGTGGCCAAACATTTTAGAACACTTGACATATTCAAGAGATTTCAGTTGTTTTTGTTGAATCGGCCACAACAATACCCATTAAACAAACTATTGCTGAAACTACCTGTGATAGAAGGAATCTGCTGGAACATTGAAAATGATGGACTGGCTTCTCAAAGTCCGGACCTCAACCCCATCGAGCAAATTTGGGGAAATAAACTGGACAGATCTATTGTACATTCAAAAGAAAGCCATTGGCTTGTGTTGCAGAAGGCATGGAATACAATTTGTGTTATAGTTCTCAGGAAATATACTGCCACTATGCCACTATGAGATGTGCTGCTGTAATTGCTGCAAAAGGTGGACATACCAAATATTAAAGTTAAAAGTGGATAAAAACAGTACAACTTGCTTCATCTGAAATTTGTTGTGCTCTGAGTAGTCTCAGCCATGGACCATTGGCAAAAACGTCTGATGCATATGGCAAAAAAAGTGAAAAGACTTCAGGAGTTTCAAAGTCGTCGTCGGATTGGTTAGATTATACAGTATTTCTGGGAGATGTGTGTGTGTCGCATTCTGGGCAGGCCTTGGCCAATTAAAGCGGCTATGGATTCCAGAACTTCAGCCATCAGTCTGAAGGTCTGGCTACGCGAGACTATGCTCAGAGTAACCATCTGCATGTTTCATGAACATTATGAAATTAAATCATGTTTTGGAAGCAGACATTTTTCAATATTTTCAGATCTGTCAATTTTGCCACCATATATACTTGTATATGTGTGTGTACATGCTAAAATATACTTTTCTTATACTGTTTTGTTTTTCAGTGAAATATTTAATAATATTTTTGCAAGTATTGTTGTTTTATAATAATAATAATAATAATAATATTGCTAACAATAAAATATTAATACTTATCATATACAAGTTAGTATTATTATTATTCTAGAGATATAATAGTGATATTATTTTATAAATTAATTAGTAATTATTGCCATTATTTTCTAACAACAATAATAATAATAATAATAATAATATAAAAAGTAAATTATATTTTAAATTAAAATATACATTTATTATTATTTTATTGTACTATATATTTAATAGTTTGATTCTTAATAACATTTCTCATATTTGTACTTTCTCATATATACTTATATTTAGTAATATTACTACTACTACTTATAATAATAATAATAATAATAATAATAATAATACTAATATAATATTTGTATATGATTATATGTCATTTCATATAAACATGAAAGTATTCTGTAAATTATTAATAATCAATAGCTATCATTAATAATATATTAGTAATGATTTGTATTTTTAAAATAATAATAATCATTTTTTATATTTGTAGTTTTATGTTTTAATATTTGTATATTTATTCATAATATTATTACTATTATTTAGATCATATATATTTAGTAGTGATTTAATAGTGGTATTGTGTTTATTACTTAATTAGCAGCAATTGCAATTATTTAGTAATAATAATAATAATGTACAGCCATAATAATTTATAATAACTCAGAGCCATGTGACATTTTGTGAAAATGTTGATGAAAAAAATGACCCTAATTTGAAGTTCTTGATTATATGTATTTCCGTTATTTTATGTACCTGGATATGAGATATAATGTGATGTGAAGCAGTCTGATAAGTCTACTTAATGCCGATGTGGAGGGTTAGGGATTTGTAAGTCACTTTTGATCCTTAATTATTTTCAAGCTCTCCTGGTACTTGACTCATACAAGGAGGTCAAACTGTTGGGCCAAGGGAAAAACACACCATATTGCGTTCATCCCCCTTTATTCTCCCACTGCCGACGGGCTTCACTTTGGACGCGGAGATTTGGACGTCCCCTACCGTCTCCGCCACCTGTGATATTTTCCATCTCTGGAGGGAGTTTTTACGGCCAGTAACTCTCATCTCATTGCTTCTCCAGCTCACTGCAGGTCTGTAACTTAAGTGGGTCGAATGAAAATGTTAGATGTAAATTATTCAGAGTGGCACTTTTTAAAAACGAGCCAGTTGAATAAACACTTTCTACCTGTGTCCCACTATTGCCTGTGTTAAATGACATGTCAGTCACTCAAATAGGTTCAAGTTCGCCAAATATGTGTCATATATTGCACATTATCTCAGCCCTAGCGTATCCATTTCTGGGATAACCTTTGCTCATATACAGCAGCATGATGCTTTTTAGTTGCGTTCAAAAATGCTGATGGAAGTTTAGAAGCCCGAAAAATGACATATTAACCAAAAGCTGAATTTTTAGATTGTTATCACCCCTCTTCACCTCTCTTTTATTGCTTTTAATAGCGAGCTTTGCCAACCGCTGTGTTTAACTCTTTGTCGTGCAGTGTAGTAGAAGCTAGTTAGGAAATCAAACTGGGTCTCTTCAACACATATACACAGTTGTACTCTGTTCATTGTTCAACTCCTGTTGCTCCCAAATATATCTGTGCTAAAATGGGTCATAAAGCGGTGCCCTCAATGTAGTTTCCCAGAGTTTTCCAGCATCCTCAGAACACTCATCAAAGGACACGCATATGATCTAGGACACACACTCTTGGCATCATGGAGTATTAAGGCTCGGTATGAACATGCATTATATTAGCTCTGTTTCAACTGTTTGATATCAAGGACTAGGCCTATTTGGTGATCAGCTTATTAGGGACGCTCTTGTAAAACCTTTGTTAAAAAGCATATGTATTAATTTAAAACCAGAAGTTAATACAGTGTGAGAATTCTAATATTATAATATAAAACAACACAATTGTTCTGTGCATCTGAGATTAATTCATTCAATCAGTCATTTATTTCCACAAAAATATATGCAGAATTTCAATCCTTCATGCATTTTTCGTTCGTTCATTCATTCATTCATTCATTGTTCATTAAAGCAGAATAGAATAGTAATATTATGACATTTGGTGAATGTAAAAAACAGTATTATAATATTTGATTCATTTATTATTTATTTATATTTATTGTCTGTCTGTCTGTCTGTCTGTCTCTCTCTCTCTCTCTCTCTCTCTCTCTCTCTCTATATATATATATATATATATATGTGTGTGTGTGTGTGTGTGTGTGTGTGTGTGTGTGTGTGTGTGTGTGTTTTCAAGCATAATGAAATTGTGTCATTTGAATATATGGAAGTGGTGAATGTAATTTAAATAAAATATTGTTTTTGTTTACAATTTTTATTTACGTATTTACATTAGCTTATAAATAATAAGTATGGTTTATTTATTTATTATTACTTTTACAGTAGTGTCACATGTATGTTCCTGTTAAGTTTCCTGCTTCCTTATTTGGTTATTTTCTGTTTCTTGTTAAGTTGATTTGATTATTCCTAGCACCTGTTTTAGTTTTCCTTAATTAATTCCCCTGTGTTCCCTCTGAGTCTTTGTCCATTCACTCGTCTTATACGTCCTCCATGTGTTCCCGTGTCTGATGTTGGAAAATATTAAAGATTTGTATTTTGAAGATTACATTTACATTTATGCATTTAGCAGACGCTTTTATCCAAAGTGACTTACATTGCATTCAAGTTACAGTTTCTACATTTTATCAGCTCTTGCTTTCCTGGGAATCGAACCCATGATCTTGGCGTTGCTGGCGCCATGCACTACCAGTTGAGCTACAGGAAAGCCAATATCCTCGTCTCTTCGCTCCTTCGTCCCCAGCGTTACCTGAAATACCAGCAGACCTCCAAAAGGAGTAAGCTGCGCCCTTCCCCCGTTTTTTAACATGTTTTTGGTTTGCTTTTTCCCCTCCTCTCCGCGGTATAACATTTAACTCACGAGTCGCTGCTCGCGCATGCACGCTGCCATTCGTTGCCATCGCAAGCATAACGCCGTACACGGCTCACTTTTGTCCGCCGCCACCTTTCCATGTGCCCCTGGGACTACTGGTGGCATATGAGGGTATGAGTTGGAGCCCAGCTCCAGAGCCTGCTCCTCGACAGCGCCCTGCAGTGCCCGCTCCTCCAGGGTCCGAATCTTCAGTGCCCGCACCTCCGGAGCGCCCTCAGAGAGTAGTATATAAATCATGAAGTAAATACTAATAGTTTTTTTTAACGTAAAGAAATGGTAATATGACAAGTGTGTTTTTTTTCTGTATTTTAATAAATTAATGACGCACGACGCACGCACGCACGCACGACCACGCACGCACGCACGCACACACTTAAATAAGAAAATTATTTGTGTAGGTACTTTTGTCTATCTAGGTGTTTTTGTCTGACATATATCTATTATTAATTTGTTTGTTTGTTCATTCATTCGTTCTGTCTGTCTGTTTTTCTCTATCTGTCTGTCTGTTCTTTTGGGGCCTTTTCAGTCCATGGTCGCTGTAAACTGTCACTGTATGGCAAGAGTTTCTTAAAAAATTCTACTTTTTTATTCATTGGAAGAAAAACCAACATATGATTTTGAATAACATGAGGGTGAGTAAATAATGACAGAAATTTCATTTATGGATGAACTATCCCTCTAAATGGTCGGCGAGTAGAAACACACCGAGTGAAATAAACAACCAAGACACCTCTCTGAAAACTACTTTTTATACTATGAGAGTGAAAAAAGAGATGGGTGATCATTTCAGAAAATGTGAGACTTTTCGTGTAATGAGGCTGTGTATTTACACTACCTTTATGGCCACTTCATTGCCAAAGGACAGGAAATGAACAAGATGTAGTGGCCTTTCATATGTCAGAGCAATTTCACTCCCTTCCCTGTTTCATCACCGCCAGAGATGCAGGATATTGATCAAAGGAGCCCAGAGCACGGTTTTATCTGCTCTGTGTCTGCGGTTCACAAACCAAACGTTAATGTAGACACATAACGTCTTGTGGCACTTTGTTTTGATGACCAATAACTGTACATACAACATTGGTGCCTCTGTTTAATGAGGATGTTTCGGGGATGGGTATTAATAGGCCATATTTACTTCAATGAAAACTCCTGCGGGAAATAAAGTACGTGGCGCAATACGAGAGACAAGAAAATATTGATCTGAACCATGTAATGCTTTACAAAAACATGATATAACACAATGACAATGCCCCCAATGCCCAAGTTTCCCTCAATATGACAGCAAATTAATCACCTAATTTGTAATGGTTTTTGTTTCTCATGCTGGGTTATAAATAAAATGATTGCCTCTTTTTCACAATGAAATTTCTACCTCACTTCCCATACTGTGTGGTTTGCATAACAACTTTAGCAATGACAGAAGCTGTAAAAAAATGGCAGTTCTGGTTGCCTTATTGTCATGATTTCCTCTATTGTTTTCCTTAGGATACAATTGAGTTGTAGGGAGTTGTTGTGTGGCTGCATCTCTTGGATAGTGTATTAGGTCAAACTAGGTCCTGCTGGTGGCTGGAGGCATCAGCCTCCTTACTCTGTCATGTTCTTTATTAATGGGCTTTTAGCAGAAGGCCAGGGGAAATAGAGACACACAGTTAATTCCTCAATGTTAGTCTTTGGCACACAAGTGAGCCTCCTCATCCATATATGAGCCGTCCTCTGCTGCTCTCATAGAAACGACTGGGTAAAGGCCATCAAAACAAACCAGTCTTCAAGCCGTGGCATATTTTTGAGCCATATGGTGCTCGTATGGGAAATGCAGGTTCGAATCTTGCCTATATCATGCCCCGACAATTTCTTTTTCCAAATAATTATATCCTTTTAAGATTTATGCACTACTGGTCAAAAGTTTGGAATACTTACATCATTCAATGTTTTTTTTAAAGAAGTGTCCCCCTAAGGCTGCATTTATTTGATGAAAAAGAACAGTAGTATTGGTTTTCATTGAAATATATTTTAAAATATAATTGATTCCTGTTATGACAAACCTGAATATTCACCGACCATTACTCTAGTTTTGAGTGTCACATGATCATTCAGAAATTTGTTCCCATATTTTGTTTTCTGATACAAATATAAATCAAATTCCTTAATTAAAATAAATGTACTTGAAGCAAATTAGAAGCAATATGACATAGGATTGTAAGTAATTTTTTGCAAAAGGAATCTTAATTAAATGCGTTATGCTTAATACAAGGACAAAAACTGCTAACGAGGTAAAAAATAATTTTCGTACATTACTGGCATTTATATATGAATGCACGTTTATGTACATTCATTCATCAGTGCATACTGTTCCAAGGGGAAACATGTCTTTGTATCATTTCATCAAAATGTAACAACTTTCTCTCTATGCCTTTTCTTCTAATATCTTATTGAGTAATTTTAGCCAATGTTAACTAAATTTAGTTAACAATGAACATCTATTTTTAGTGGAAACAGCTGATATAATAGGCCTATATTTTTTGCAGTATAAATACAATTGTCTGACTCGGCAAATTACTGAAAGTATTTTAAAAGGGAAATTTGCAAATCGTTTTCTTTTAATGGCATCCTTCAAATACAGTCATATTTTTTATAATGGTTTGGAGATGCCTTTACACGACATCAATACATCTGTGCAGCTGTGATTGTACAGTAAGATGTTATCATTGGACCTATTCAACCCGGACAATGTGTGGTTGAGATGAAAGAATAGATGCAACACTGTTGTCTGTTTTTCACTTCTGTTCTGTTGTGTAACACCCACTTATCAAAACCCCAGTAAATTAATTGTTAATTTAAATGTATTAGCATACTTAGTTAAAAAATAAATAAATAAATAAAAGTCTTCGCTACAAATAAAAGTATGAAATCACATTATATGAAGACTTAATTTAAGTGTTTTATTTAATTAAAATGAAACAAATAAAAGTCTTCCCTACAAATCAAAATACGAAATCCCAATAAATGATTTGTTCATTTAAAAATGAATACACATTCCTCCCTACAAATAAAAATATGTCCCGCCCTACATTTTTCTTTAATCAAATTGAAGAAATACATCATATTAAGTAGTAAGTATAATGGCCAGTGAATGTCATTTCATGTTGAATTTAAACTTTTAGTGCAAGACAGTGGTTGACCCTTGAACTTTTGACGGTAAATGTCTTCAAACAGAATCTGATGCTTTTCATGATTTGACCAGGAGAGACGTGAGCGGCGTAATTTGTCAACATTTGCATGAGCTTGGTACCCTAACACAGCGTTTGCAAGACGACTGGGGTCGGTAAAGGTCAGATCCCGTCAGGCTCTCATTTCCTCTCAGCTGATAGCACATCTTGCCCCTTTCAGTCAGACTTGTCTGTACACTCTTGCCGATCTAGCGAGCATCAATCCGTCATCGACATCGCAGTAATGTGGGGTTGAGCTGCTCTTCGCTTCATCCCTGCCCTGAGTGACTGGGTTGTTGTTATGGCATAATGTGACTGTCAATCTGTTTATAATTGAGCTGTGCTCTATTTTGTCTCGTAGCAGCATGCGGTGAATGAGGGCAGGAGGGAGGTTGGGGCTCTCAGTTCATCCATCAGTGAGCTTCGCGCTGGATGATTGCCGCTCTCGTAGACATGAGGAAGATGGCCGCTGATAGCGGGCCTGTCTCACCTCTGTGGTCAAAAAATACATTTGACTCCTTTTGTGTTGTGGCCCGCTGAAGAGCTGTCTAAAATGCGAGATACAGCAGCTGCCCCCTCTCAAATGTGATTGCTCTCATTCGAGGGAATAGAAAGAGCCTTTGTTGTTTGCTCTGTCTGTACTGTACATGGGATTCGAGTGTGTGTGTGTGTGTGTGTGTGTGTGTGTGTGTGTGAGAGAGAGCTTTTTAAAAAGTCTCACGGTCATCATGTACACAGCAAACAACATGATCTTAATTAGTATTTTTTCTTGTTTTCGAGTGAGAGAATATCTTAAAATATCATCAATTTACTTGAGAAGTTATGCTATCTATCCATCCATCCATCCATCCATCCATCCTAGAATATTTTCATAAACCTATTTTTGACCTCACAAAATTGTTGCTAAGAAAAATAAAATATATATTTCTAGGTACAGACTCTGAAAACAATTTGCAATTGAGAAGCTGTGTAGAATAAAATAAATAAATAAATATTTATTTAACTAGAATGAATGTATTTTTTCTAACTACAGTGCATGTTTGCAATACATATTTGCAATTGTGCCTTTTTAAAGTGCAAACTTAACTTATTTTTATGCAATAAATAAACAAACAAACAAACAAATAAATAAAGCCTGGTATACTTAATACAGGATATTTTAGTATCACTGATATACTACTTTTTTAATCATTAGAAATTTAAATGATTACATTTTAGTTAATGTTTTAGTAATTTTGTTGTGTGTTTTTGTCATTATTATTTACGCAGTGTTTTTTTCAGTTTAATGTGTCTATATAGTTCTTGTTCATTTTTATTTCAGGTATTTCCTTATTTTAGTATGAGTGTTAATTTTGTTAATTTTTGTTTGAGATACTTTACTGGTAGTTTTCCTTGGGATTGACTGATTGAGTGATTGTCTGATTAACCGATTGATTGATCACAAAGGCTTTTATTTTATCATTAATTATCTACTTTTAGCAGCTTAATTAAAAAGATTATATCTGGCTCATTATATTTATCAAATTCAGCATAGACATCTATATTTGCTGAGTAACAGTGGACATGTTGAATCAAATGAGCTTGTGCAAGAGGAATCTCACATATTCACTATTCAGCTAAACAAAATGAAGAGTGGTTCTAACAACGCCAAAGTCATGAGTTTAATTCCTAGGAAACAAACATACTGATTCTCTACATTTCAGCTGATATGGATGCATAAAATGCTTTCATAAGTCAGATTAATTAATTTATAGACGTTTTATTAATCCTGCTTTATATTTCAGATGCAACCAGGCACTAAACATGTTTTAGGTGCAAGGCCTGGTTTTTTTCACACTCTTTCACCAAAATCAGCCGAGCTTGTTAGTGTGAATTTAATATCTAATAGAGTAGAGAGGTTTGTTTTGATGTTTGCACGGGTGACTAATTTGCCCACTTCTCATTAATAACACGAGAGAAAGGGAGTCTGTAGACATAATGTGAGCTTTAACTGCATTTTATGTGGTATCAGCATTACAACTTATAACATGCAGACACGATTTTGGGGTATGAGACTGAATCAGCACGTCTTGAAGCCATGTTGTTGATGTCAGTGCGACTGTCTAATGGCTCGTAATATATTCAGTGTGACTGTCGTGTTCTACAGGAGAGCTGTTGCGAGACCAAATGTGTTTTTCTTCAAAAACAGCGTGATGTCTACCATTAAAATCAGATTCATCAGAACATTGCCTGAAAAATGTACCACATTTGCGCTCACTGCCCACTCCAACTTCTTAGGAACAGGATGCTATCAGCACAGCACAATGTCTCTCCCACATACATTATGGCTCTGTCACCTATGCAATCCTATCCATCGACTCAAATAGATTGTCAGACTAGCCACATATGATAAAATGGATATGGGTACTTTCCATTTAAAACCAATCCCACATATTGTACGCTCCAGGCTATGCTTGAAGCAGACTTGGCTCTGTGTATCTTACAAGGCAACAAACATTTTCTTAATCTCTATCTTGTTTTCCTGTAAAATATCTAAAAATCATCAAAGAGAGATACATTTACTTTGAGAAGCAAAACTAGCTTATACTTATTTTGAGAGAATGTATCCATGGGGAATTACTTTTTTTTTTTTTTATGTTTTATTACTTTGGCATCTTTTTTCTTGTTTTAATTTTAAGCTCACTTGATTAATGACTTGACAAATGATTTACAGTGAATTGTTCATGGATTATACAACGGTTGTTTAATCCTCCTTCTTCCCTTGTCACCAAAAATGTGTTTCATAAACCTATCAGTGAAAAGGGAAAATGTTTTTAAAAGACTTTGGTCAGATGAAACTAAAACAATTAGCTTTTAGCAGCAAACACTCAAGATGGGTTTGGTGAACACAGGGACAAAAAGTACCCCATGTGTACAATTAAATATACTGTTGTAGTTTTGATGTGTTGGCCTATATTTCTGCTGGAGGTCCTGGACATCTTGTTTAGACACATGGCATTATCCATTCTTTAAAATACCAATAGATAAAAATCAATAAGTGACTGACTCTGTTTGAAATCTTATAATGAGCCATGTTTGGATCTTCCAACCTTACAATAATCCAAACACAAACCTCAAAAACAACACAAAAACGGGTCGCTGGGGACAAAAACTAATTTCTGCTATGGCCATTCCAGTCCTCTGACCTGAACCCTGTAGAAAATTAGTGAGGTGAACTGAAGAGAAGAAGCACCGTCATGGAGCTAGGAATCTAAAGCGTCTGGAGGGATTCTGGATGAAGGAATTCTCTTGTCAGGTGTAACTTCATCAGGTATTATAGGAGAACATTTAGAGCTGTTAAACTGGCAAAAGGAGGTTTTAAAAAGTATTGAATAAAAGGGTGCTGTTAATTGTGGACAATTTGTATTAGAGAAAAACATTATGTCATAATGATATTTCCCCCCATTTTTAAATTCTTATTATCCAATGAAAGGTTAGATATTTTTGTGATAAAAAACAAGATCGAAAGGATTAACAATGCAGATCAATTTTGACTGTATTTGACCACTGACATAAAAAGACCACTGACTTCTCAGCTAATGTCTCTACTGCTAAAAGGACATACTATCATGACAAAATTAACAATTCGCCTAATTCTCGCATGCTCTTTAAAACATTTTCCTCCCTCCTTTGTCCTCCTCCTCCCCCTCCTTCATCAACTAACAGCTGACGACTTTAGCACATTCTTCATTAATAAAATGACAAACCTCACTACACAATTTTCCACACCACAATCTGTCAAACACATCTTACCAGCAAACATAAACTCGTTCACATACTTCTCTCCACTCTCTGAGGCAGAAATCTCTAAACTCATCCTTTCCAGTCATCCTACTACTTGTACGCTTGATCCTATTCCATTTCATCTCCTTCAATCTATTTCTCCTGCAGTTGTTCCTGCACTCACTCACATTGTTAACACATCCCTTTACACTGGAATTTTTCCCTCAGTATTTAAATAGGCTCGTAAAACCCCACAGGCAGCCATATCACCCTGCAGCCCAAGACTGGTTGCCCACTGAAGCTAAGCAGGGTTGTACCTGGATGGGAGACCTCCTGAGAAAACTAGGTTGATGCTGGAAGAGGTGTTAGTGAGGCCAGCAGGGGGTGCTCACCCTGTGGTCTGTGTGGGTCCTAACACCCCAGTATAGTGATGGGGACACTATACTGTCAACAAGCTACTCAAGATACTCAGAGAGGTTTCAACTTTGAATGTTTTTAAAGTTGAAGTCAAAAACTACCTCTTGTCCTTAGCCTTTGAGAGTGTGGGCTAGTTTTTGCTGTTTTAGTTGAATGTGTGTTGTTTAAATGTTGGATTTTAATGAGTGTTTCTTGATTGTACAGCACTTTGGTCTGCAGGTGCAGTTGTAAAGTGCTCTATAAATAAAGTGAAGTGAAGTGAACAAGCACCGTCTTTCGGATGAGACGTTAAACCGAGGTCCAGAGGTCCACCGAGGTCCATCGAAACTGCCTCGTCTGCGTGTTCCTCGATTCTCCCTTGTGTGTGCACCGTGGCAGGAAAGATAAAAATACAGAGTATTTCCTGAAGATAACATGGTTCTCAACCTTTTTTGCCCCCAAGTCTATCCTTTAAGGAAATATTACAGGGCCCCCACACAACAATTTTTGACCTCAGAAAATTATTCATAGTAGTGGGGTGACATATCTAAAATCTAAGGAGGAGCATGAGGTTCCTCTTATTTAGGGCTGGGCAACTTCTTTCCTGGAGGGCCATTGTCCTGGAAAGTTTGAACAATCCAATCAATTGAAAGCTTCAGACAAGTGTGTTTGATTAGGGTTGGAGCTAAACTTTGCAGGACAGTGGCCCTTCAGGACCAAAGTTGCCCATCCTTGTTCTTATGGTGCTATATGATTACAAGTGAATTAATCTCTTTTAGTGCTATTTATAATAATTTTTGTTTAACGTGAACCAGAACATTACTCAGAATTTCTCGTATTGTGTCCCACAATAGAACGTCATACAGGTTTGGAGCGACGTGAGTTTGAGTAAATGATGATTCATTTTTGTGTGCACTATCCCTTTAAGGCAAGAAATATTCATCTTAGTCAAATCAGCTCATGCTTAGATAAGGGACCTGAAATCCTAAAATCGCTCCTGCAATGTAGCACCCTGAATTTTTGGCAGTTGAAAGTCTGCATTCTCCCTTATCACTTCCTTGTAGAGTTACCTTAGTAATTCAAACAGAGGGTCCATTTTCTGCTGCTTTCTCAAAGTCAGCCAAAAACAAATTGCCACCGCCAACCAGGCTCTTTTGTCTCTAAATTGTCCACCTTGCTCACAGTCCCTTGTTAATTTCTTAAAAGAGAGTGCTGACGACAAAGGTGTCTGTGATTTGCATTCGACTTCTCCTTCCATGCACTTCATCGTCCAGCTTGCAGTTCACTGCAACATCTGGCTCGCGTCTCAAGAAGAAGCTTGAATGTGAAATGAATGGCGGCATTGTGCGAATAAGGGCCGTAATAACACATCCTCCTGAAAATGATGCCACTATAATGGAAGCTCACATTGTTTTCTCTTCCTTCATGAAATAAATAAATAAAAAATGGGAACGAGATGGCTCCCGACAATGACAATTTGGCATCTAAAGGTTTTCTTTCTGCTCAAACGCTCAGATAAAGAGATGCCTCTCTAAGCCGGTTTCATTCCCGCCTGGCAGAACCGGTCTGTGTGGTTCTTTATCTGATTCTCATTCATGCAAGTGCTCATTTATATTTCTTATAACTCTTGCATTAATTGCTGTCTTCATTAATGTATTTACCACAGACAGAGAGCCTCGCTATCATCTCTTTAGTAAACCGTGTTATTGTGTAGAACAGCTAATGTGAAGGTGTTTTTTAGCTCTCATAATGGGCAATAGGCGGTTAATTGGTATCTAGGGAGAGCTCAACATATGTCCCTACATTAACAGCTGTAGCTAAATGTATAAATTGTGCATTTTTCACAGAAACACACTTTATGGAAACAATGTGAAATGATGGTTCCCATATCCTGTAGATTGTTTCACTGATATATATATATATATATGACTTATGTGTTTTACATACAATATACTAAGATCTGAAGTAATTACATGTAGCCCTGATATAAGACATACAGATTTAAAACATTCAAACACTCTTAAATTGATCATATGTACTCTTTTGTAGCTTTTTTCCCCTTTCATCAAGTCTACTGTGTGAGTAAATGTTAGTAAATGAAAAAATTTGAAATTATGTTAGCAAACCCATTTTAATTTGTATAATAATTGGTTGAAAAATGTAGAGATTAGATTTTTGGCACATATTGGCATATTTAAACTGGTCTCTAAATAATAACATCCAAAACTAGTATTCACATGCAGGTAAATTAACTAATGAATAATAATAATAATAATAATAATAATAATAATAATAATGCTATATTTTCCAAAAAATAATTTGCACCTTACCACAAGTTACACCTGGCCAAAATTGCATTGTTGAGAGAAAAAAGAAAACACAGATAAATCACCTTGCTGCATGTCTTATTATTATTATTATTATTTTATTTTTTAGAAATAATTTAAAATACTGGTAAATAAAACTAAACTTTTAAACAAAATAAAAACACTATAAATATGTATTTTATTTCCTGTCACTCCACAACAAACACAATTTATATTCCAGGAAATGTGGTGATAATAAATATATATTATGTTCATAGTGAATAATATGTTTTTATTTTTGTAGTGTAAATACACTTGCCATTATTGTTATTGTAATATTATTGTATTATTATGGTTTTATCTAGTACGTAAAAGCACAACAAATGATATATATTATATTCATAGTGAATATTGTTTTCATTTTCATAGTATAAATATACTTGATTTGATTGTTATTGTAATATTATTGAGTCAAAACAGAAATAAATGTATTAAAACATTTGCATATCATCTATAACATAAACAGACCAACAATATCATATTAGCATTATGTCAATATCTAGCTCATTATTCCATCAAAATGTTGATTTTCATGTCGGCTAATTCATATATATATATATATATATATATGTTTTTTTGAGAATGGATCTTTTATTGTAAATGTTAAGGAAAGACTGATTTCAGCCATACATCCTCGTTACATTTCTGTGTTGAATCTTTGCTCTTAAAATGATCTATTGAATTAAATATGATAAGGGATCTACAGTGATGACAAACAGTTCTAGGTGTATTTTGCTAGTGTTATTGCAGGACACTTTGCACTGAGTAGATTGATTGGGGTGTGCAGTTATAGGTAATGTTGTGTTGGCCATGACAGATGTTTATGATCCAATGAGAATGAAAGTGAGAGAGAGTGAGAAGTGGCTGCTAAACTCTTGGGACTCCGCCAGATGCTTCAGGTCTCCATGACAACTCCCCGCACTGCTCCTCTCCCTTTAAACTCTTATATATTTATTTTTTTGTCAGCACTTCCAAAATAAGTTAATTAAAGCTGAGGAAAGGGAACATGCTGGGTGAGATGACAGGAGGTCTAAGATGATTTGTGATGGATAACTGCACTCCATCATTTATTTATTTATGCCATCAGAAGCTCGCTGTAATTCCTTAATTGGTAAGCAGCGTGAATGATAAATGGTAATTTACAGAATATGTTTTCTATCCCAGGGACTCTTTTTGTTGATAGTGAATAAAACGTCACATTAACACGCATATTAAATAGCAACATTGCTTTATATGTATATTTAAGCAGTTTTATGTTTACAATCATTTCGTTTTGGTGAATTTCATAAATTTTTGATTGTATATTTTGTTATATTCACCTTTCATTACGCAAGATACTTTTATATTTTCATATAACGTCATCATGTATATTGTATATTTGTAAAACAATTCACTAATTTTGATATATCTGTCAATCAGCCATTGGCAAGGATGATTAAGTTGATTGTATGGTTCTGTATCATATTATAGTCTCCAAAATACCTCAAAATAATCATTATAACTAGAATTTTGTCTTTCTACAGTTTTACTGTTGAAATTGTTTTAGCATATTCAAATTTCGTATTTTTATGTCTGTAGCACAAACAATGTAAGATAAGTTGCACACTGCAAGGTTAATACTAATATGAGGAATAATAGTGAGACACACCTTACATTTGCAAGCAAATCATAGTTAAAAGCCCCAACATGTTTAATTATGTTTTTCACAATGATCTCTAATGAATACCAGATCCAGTCATTTTCTAGTGAGTCAGGCATATAAGATGGTAATCTTATAGTAATTACTTTCAAAAAGATAAAACAGACCACTCAATTTACAGCAAAACTGTCAGTCTTGGTGTTCCCATGTCCTGTGTTTCCATCCCTCTTGTGTCCATATATGGTTTTTCCTGTTTCCTGTTCCCATTATGTTCATCTATTATGATTCCTCCCAGCTGTTTGATTTTAACCCACCTGTTTCTGTTCTCTTCGTTTAGTTTCCCAGTATTCTTAAGCCTTGGTTTTCCCCGGGTCTGATGTCCGGTATTGTTTGTCTTATCCTCGTACTCCATGTTTCCCTGTGTTGATCGTCATTAAAATGAATATTGATGGTACTCCTCGTCTCCTCACTTATTGCTCCCAGAGATTTATGACAAAAACACAATATATTTGGCCTCTACTTGACATGGCCTCCTTTTTTACTGCTGGTAAACAATAGGTGAATGGAAGTATTCAGCTGGCTTAATATTGACAATGATGAAAAGTGGAAAATATTCTTAAATCGGATTGACGTTGCTGATGGATGAAACTTAAATAAAATAAGCTGTTTAAAATCGATTTTTATTTTGTAGTATGATGTGTTGCTTTATGAATAAAAAAAGTGGAAAATAGACATTATTCATTGATGTTGCTGGTGATGAAACTTGAATTAAATAAGCAACATTCAAAATCAATTTTATTCTGTATTGTGATGTATTTGTGTCAAACTGGATATTAAATGAGAAAACCCACTCACCGATCAAGTTAAAAATCCAAGATCCACTGAAGTACTATTTTATTGAAATAATTTTTTTTATACATTTTCACAAATATTTCATTTTTTTCTTAAATGTCCATAAAGTGACTAGTATTGCTTGAAAAACAGAAGATAGAAAGGAAGGACTGAAGCAATTCCCATATTTTTCCTTTTGTGGAATTTAATTTTATTTTAATGTTTAATGCTACTTTTTTTTCTGCAGTCCCTTATTTTATTTTAGATATGTTTTATTAAAAAAAAATGTTTTCCCTTTTTTTCTGCACAGTCACTTTTTATTTATTTGTTATATTCTTGTATTAAATTTTTTAGAGGACTTTGGACCTCATTGTCACTGTATGAAAATATTCAGTAAAAAATGTTTTTCAGTGGATCTTGAATATTCACTTGAATTACACACTCAGGAAATACTTAATATGCCAGACTCTGTTTATATTATGTATACTAGATTGTAGTACTAGCAGTTCTAATTATATCTAGCAGTTCATCAGAAATCAGTCAGATTATGAAAAGAGGGGGTTTGCAGTTCATTACAGTGGATTACTGTCCTCCCAAAACATCGGCATCACTCATTGGTCGAAACTCAAGAGACCTTGGTGATGTCATTCAAAAAGGAAAATTGTTTAGAGTTAAACCATGTTTATTATCAACCTGGATTTGCACAGCTTGTCAGTGAACAATGGCTTTGTGTGGTAAATGCTGCTCCATGTGAAATCATGCACGTTATGAAAATTACCGCTGATTACAGGACCGGCTTTACTGACAAGATGCGCATTCAATATCGCATGCGATATATCGTGCAGCCCTAGTTTTGATCTAAGGTGGTAAATAGGGTGAATTTTAGGTTCATACTTTGCATTGTCACCCATTTTGATCTTTTTCATAACAGTATGGATGAATCTACAGGTTTCCTGCTCTACGTGTGAGTGAGCTTTCATCCTGGCTCAAACTCTGTATCTTTGAGCTCTGAGTGGGGATTTGAACTATTAGATTAATTGTATGGTGTGAGAATTGTTAACAAGAGCAGACTTTTGTTCAGAAACTCTTAACGCTGGCTGCAGATACAGTATGACGTCCACCCACAAATTGCATCGGACAACGTGGCTCCACTCCAGTCTCGCTTCCCTCTCTTTGATAAAAGTATTTCTGCAGGAAGCACAGGAGGAGAGATAGATAGATACAGAGACAGGGAGATATGAAAAGGAGGATGGGTTATCCATCAAAGGCTCCAACTAAGGTTTGGATCCTCCGTGAAGATTAGGAGTGTTAAAAAAGATGGATCGCTATTGTCATAGCTAAGCATCATCCCCAAATGCTTAAATTAAATCAAAATTCTCTAGGGTGGCCCAAATTACACCAGTAATAACTGCAGTAGGGCCAGACCAGACCGGCTTCACTCATTATTAGAACTGCACAGACAAGATTGTAAGCTTGACAAATTATTACCATTAGCTTGTATTAACTCAATTGATATATGACGGGAAACTGGAGCGGCTTTGCATGTGTGTTTGGCATAAGGGTTGCTCATAAAACACTTTGTTCTGGAGGTCGTTTTTAACAATTCTAATGATTTTCCCTTTAGCGAACCTAATTTTCATTACACAATTTCAGAGATAATTGACCCTGTTGTGCGCCGCTGTCATTTTTGCTTCTGCTAACATCGTTTCACACAGGACAATCAGTCACTCTCTCATGTTTAATTACAATCCATTCAAATTAAATGTGCTGTGGTTTTGTGAATTTAAAACTCTTTCTATTCACTGTCCTTTTGTGGAAAAGAGCAGTGTGAACATTGTGCTCCTTTTGTGTTTCTTGTAAACAAGTCATATAGGTGTATAACATGAGTGGTCTTGTAAAAAAGAAGAGCACATAACTGTATGGAATGAGCATGTGTTGTGTATTACATATCTTGCAATTATATTATTATATAATTTGTATATAAAACCTACTTGCAGATAATATAAGATTAATGACAAAGGCTATGCAAGTACTTAAAGAGAGTACAATTTTAAATAAAATACATTGTTAATAATGTCACATTAAACATTTAAATTTAAAGTATATTTTAAATAATAATTGCTTGTCATGATCTAATTACAATTATTTTAAACACAAACATATGTTTAACTGTAACAGTCTAATAATAATCTTTTTGTGTGTTTTCAGCATGGGAAACAAAACTTATTTATTTATTTGTTTGAACTAAGTTCATCCATTAAATACAAAATAATAATACATTTAACATAAATTGTACTTGCAGATTATACGATGTTAATAAATAAAAGGCCACTTAAGTGTTCTTAAAGGGATCATCGGATGCCCATTTTCCACAAGTTGATATGATTCTTTAGGGTCTTAATGAAAATTCTACAACATACTTTGTTTAAAATGTATCAATGGTAGTATAAAAAAAACCTGTCAAAATCAGCTCTGTTTTCAGCAAGCTGTTTTTAGTCCATGTTGCTTTAAATGCTAATGGCTCTGCTGACCCCGCCCCTCTCTTCCTTGGAGTGATGAGCAGACTGCAAACTTCAGCCGTGAAACTGGCTTACTAGCACACTGTTAGGAAAGGCGATTTGCAAAGATTCATCAAAAAAACCTTATAATCTTCTGTAGGTGAGGCTGGATCATGAATGATTTGCGTAAACATAGACACAGTTATGTAGATCGGGGATCGGCGCATTCTCTTCAAAACTAAAGTAACGTTAATCATCTGCCTCTTCATTAGTTCAGATGTCGGGAGTAAATGACGACTGCTTTATTCATTACTACATCCAAACAACAAAACACCTCAATCTCTTAATATGAGACATTATTGTCTTCCCCTGCATAGACAGATGGCAGATGTATGACAGCTCACTCAGGGCGGGTCTAATGTTGGGTACACACCACAAGATAATCGGGCTGATTTTGGGCCGATTTCTCCCCTTCCGACAATCTTAGGTAATGTCCTGATTATCTTGGTGGTTCTAAAGATAATCTTATCAGATTTTCCTGTGGTGTGAGGTGTGTTAAGAGTGACCGAATCTGCTCGGAAGAACGTCGGAAGCGCCCCGATCGCAAATCGTATATCTTCACTATAGGAGCAAAACGGTTAAATCTAGGATTTTTTTCCCTATGTTTGTGGTCTCTCACATTTTGAAGATCTTATAAGATTTAAAAAATCGTTTAGCATGTACCTAGCATTAGGTAAGACGGTCTTGTCAATCAACTGTCATGGGAGCGGCCTGTGCAGAACTACGTTATTGAGAGGAGAGGAGAGGAGAGGAGTCTCAGAACAGCCTGATTTGAGAAAGGGGATTCTAAAACAGGTAAAAAAAAAAAAAACATGTGCATGTGTATGTGCACACTTCCAACACACATTTATATTCAAACAACTTGAAAAGTGAATTTTGCATCCGATGACCCTTTTAAAGAGAGTTTTCTTTATGAATGTCAAATTAAAAGTTTTAAAAGTCCATTTTCGAAATTGTTCTATGTTTTAAAGTACAACTAACTTATTAAAGCACATGTAATGTCCTTGATTATAATTTTAACTGACATTTACACACTAATACATTTTAAATGTACTAAATTAATCTTATTAATTCATTAATCTTAATAATCTAACTTAATCATTGCAAATGTGTAATTACAAATCTATTTTAAAAACATGACATACTATTTTATATAAATTAAATTAAAGTACATTTTAGTTTACAATAATAGCATTGCCAGAAAATTAACCACTTTAATCATATTTCAAAGACTTTAGAATTATGAAATTATGTGTTTAAGTACTAATTAAAATATGTGCTCTTTAATATAAATGTGCATTATAAAACATTTTAATTTAATTGGAATTGATATGCAAGAAGACATCACATTCAGGTCACACTTATGTTTAATAAAAGTAAATTATTTCCATAATAATTACTCTTTATAAAAGTATTAGGTGATGAATAAATGATGACAGAGTTTTAATTTTGGGCAAACCGTCACTTTAAGTGTATCTCTTAAGACAGCTCAGTTTTTGACATGTTTCTGAGATGTCTGTAATCCAGTCTGGCAGCTGGCAGCACTCCTAAGCTAAACTAAGTCCACCTTGCATTAGCATACATTTCCTTTGCCATTGAAATCAATATGAACAAAAGCTAATTACAAAGCCATACGCTTAGCGCAGAAGGTGCTCGTCTGGCTGTGCCGGCTCAATGGTCTAGCGAATATTAGATATGGTCTTTACATAACTTCCTAATAGTCAAACTTGCTAAAGTAATTGTCGATTGGAATAGATCAGTGGCAGACGTCTGCAATATTATTCATAGCCTTAAAGGGACAGTTCAGCCCCAAATTTAAATTCTTTCACCATGAAATCATATTTTCTCTATTGTGTGTGTCTGTACTTGTTTATGCTACATTGTGGGGATCAAATGTCCCCACAAGGATAGAAAACTTGACATTTTTGACAGTGTGGGGACCGCAAATTCAAAGAAACAAATGTGTGAATGGAACATAAAAGATGATGTTTCATAAATCATATTTTTTTGTCAGTGTAATGGAAGTCAATTGGCTTCAGTGTTGTTTGGATCCCAACAGTCTTCAAAATATCTTTATTTAGAATATTAGGAAAAATATATCAGAAATTAAATATCATTGGAAAATATTCAATTATTTTTATTTATTTTATTTGTTGTTTTCTGCAGAAAAAAGTATGAATATTGAGTAATTAATTTATTTTGAGTAAATGTATATATTACTTAGGTTTAATACATTTTACCACTTTCTTTCTTTCTTTCTTTCTTTCTTTCTTTCTTTCTTTCTTTCTTTCTTTCTTTCTTTCTTTTTCTACATTTGTAAAAAATTTGTATTTATTAAATTATCTCTTACAAAATTAATTTGTATTTACTTTCTTACAGAGTATATCAATTATAAATACTGTTACTATTCAAAAACTATATTAAATTCTCATATACTGATAATCTAGCATTTAGAAAAGTACCAGCTACACTTTTGATCAATAATATGATATTGGATTAACAATCCTGTTTGATAAATAATATATCCTGTCAGCTTGATGAAGATAATTACCAGCCAGCAAACCTTCAAGATGAGTTTGTGAGAATTTGTAATAGCATGCCAAACATTTGGCACTGTACATATAGCACAGCCTTGTCCAGACAGTATTTCAGATGAGCAGACTTAAATGATCTCTAATGAAAATCTATGCCATTAGTACATGTGTAATTAGTGGCGAGCCTGTATTGAAACCCTTGAAAGCCATGGCCTTCTGGCTCTCTGCATGCCCTTCTATAAGACAGTCTAAATCCTCATTAGCTGCTTGGCGTCCTCCTTTATGAGCATGGCCTGTTATGTTACACCTTTCATCTACTCTACAGAGCCTGTCGGTGATCATTAATGGAGTTCCGAAGCTCTATTAGCTTTATGCTCATGATAAATTGATAAGATACTGTACTCAAGTGCCCTGTTGGAAATATCCTGTAGACAGAGTTCTTATCTTTTTAGTTTCAAACTCCTATTTTGTCTTTAACTGCTAAAGATGATCAGTTGGATTCTCCATTGTTGTTTGAAAAGTGAGAATGCAAGTCATGACTTCTTCTTATAAGGAATGATTAATTAAAATTCATTAATTTAAAAATGTTTACATTTTAGTTGCTTTTTTCATTGATGTTGTAAACCATTACATGTGTGTGTGTGTGTATAAAAAGAGCTGCAAGGACATTCTGCTAAAACTCTCCTTTTACAGAAAGACATGCATGTTTGCAGGTTCATTTTGAGTTAACTGCCCCTTTAAAAATGCCCATCATCATTATGCAACAAATGTGTACATTTAGCCTGATTAGAGGGAGATTTAGAAAGAGCCATGCCCAGGCCTCTTGGCTGCCAGACATTCTGAAACTAATAAAACTTCACCCGCTTTGGGTATTAGCTAACTAAACAAACACATACTGAACAAATAAATAAATGTGCTAAAATCTGAGCAAGTTAGGCTATGAATAATAATCACGCAAAGCATGATATTGAAGCATAGCTTTTTATGACATATATCTTGGCTTTAATATAATTCATTTCTCTAATTCTCTAATGTCTGTTTTTAATTGTTTCTCTTAGACAGAAATGTGATTAAATGGAGAGCAAGTCTTCTGATTATCAGCTTTTTAAATAAATTAATATTTTTATTCAGCAAGGTTGCATAAAATCGATCAAAAGTGACTGTAAATACATTTATAATGTTTCTTTTAAAATAAATGTTGTTCTTTTGAACTTTTTTCATCAAAGAATCCTGAAAATAATTATCATGGGTTCCAAAAAAATGTAAATGGCTAAATGTTTTCAACATTGATAAGAATTAAATGTTTATTGAGCAGCAAATCAGCATATTAGAAAGATTTCTGAGGAATCACGAGACACTGAAGACTGGATGCTGAATGATGCAAATTCAGCTTTGTCAGGAATGAATTACATTTTAAAATACATTCAAATGGAAAACAGTTCTTTTAAATTATATATATTTCAGACTATTAGTGTATTTTCCATTAATAGTGATTTTTTATAAAAAATGCAGCCTTGGTGAGCATAAGAGACTTCTATCAAAAATATTAATACATCTTAACTTTTGAACAGTACTGTGTGTGTGTGTTGAAGATTATTGAAAAATGTATACACTGTTCCTTTCCATAAAATATTGTCTGTGGGCTTCTCAAGTTCCAAAAAAGCTTGTGTGCTCTATTTGAAGTATGCCTATTTAAAATTGATGCATCATTTTTGATTACAAGAGACCCAATAAGCAATGCCGTCTGGTGTCATAGACATGACGCAAATGAGATTGAAAAGAAATTCACAGAGATTTGGGTAAACGATGACAGAGATGTAATTTTTGGCTGAACTATCCCTTTAAATCTCCTGAGCTGTGAGCAATAAAATCTGACAAAACAATGTTGGTTTTAGAGAATACTCTTGATAGTTGTTTAGAATAGCACTGGCGAATAAAGCCCAGCAAATTGTGCCAAATTCCTCATCCACCATCTTGTGTGATCAGACTCTGTTTAGTATATTGCAGTGATGCTGTTGTCTCTCGTATCCCGAGTGTGCCCAAGTGAGCCGTCCCCTGATGAGAGAGAGCTCTCAGCTCAACGCAGACAGAAGATTGAGAGGCAACGGGGTGACAGCTATTTGCATAATGCTAGGGGAAAAAGGAAAGTGCAAACAAGTCGTCTTGCCATCACTTCCTGCCTTAACCGCCTGTGTCGCTGGATAGCAAATGGCATTTTCCCTCCTGCTTTTCTGTTTCCTTGTACACTGTAAAAAATTAAGGTTCCAAAAAGTTTTTTTTTATAGTGATGCCATCGAAGAACCATTCAGGGTTTTCCAAAGAACCTTTCAGTGAAGAAGCTTTTCCACTTTAAAGAACATTTTGTGCAGAAAGGTTCTACACTTTTAAATTAAAGGTTCAAAAATTGTGATTTTCACAGCAATCCTATAGAAGAACATCTTGGTTACGTATGAAACGTCACGTCAGAACGTACCAGAGAATTGAGGTCCCAATTCAGTGACTGACTGAAAGGGAACCATTTTTGTGGTTCCCCCAAAGAGAAGCAAAGAGCTTATTGGCACGTAGTAAATTACATACAAAGCATTTATTTTTATTGAGTGTTGCAAAAAAACATCTTGCAAGTAATTTAGAGTGAGTAACGTTATCGAATATTCGCTTCTGGTGTGATTAAAGTAAAGTTTACAAAATGGGATTTTCACAGCAATGCCATTTACAAAACCAGTTTGGGTTCCTCCAAGAATCTTTCAGTTATTTATTTTATTTTTTTTTTTTTATTGTGAAGAACCCTTAATCTGAAGAAACTTTTACACAATAAAGAACCTTTTGGGCATTGAAAAGGTTCCATGGAAATTAAAGGATCTTTATGGAGCCATCAACGCCAGTAAGAAACTTTTTATTTTTAAGAGTGTAATCACTAGTGCTGTGGACAAGACATGCATCATACAACAGTCCGTAAATTAATGGGTACTCTTTAAGCATATTTAAAGCATCTGTGTTTCAGTCAAAACCCATCCCTGCGGAGACGCAAGTAAACCCTGACATGAAAAGCCAGCCTACGTCAACATGCTAAGAATACGCTACAGAGCCACACTGTGTGCGTGTGGTTAAGAAAAAGCTTTGGAGAGGCTGCATATCGATTGTGCCGAGTGGATTGTGTTTGAGGCTGTAGGCGCTGCAGAAGCTGAGGTCCCCTCTCTTTCTTGTCACAGCTCAGCTCCTTTTAATTAAATGGTTTGCAGTCGTGGCTGAGTGTGAATGTGAACGACGAGCGGCACGGACAGAGTCTGCGTCACTTCTGCAGCCCCCTTCCCTTGGCTTGACCTTTCCTCATTTACCCCGATGCTGCCCCCTAAGCGCTTCTTTTCAGAGTCTTAAGGCTCTTATTTCCATTTTTCCTTTCACCTTAATTTACCCAGCTGCTTTTGTTAGGCATCTTTGGCAACGCCGCACTCAATGTCTTGCGGCTTGCAGGTTTACTTGACCTTCTTTATAGCAGCCTCAGGACTGAGTTGATTTCATTCTAGCCAAGCAGGGATCATTACCGGGCTGTTGATTTTGTTGCTGCATAGAAATCCTTCATATGAGGCTTTATTAACATAAGTACTGCCTTAGATGTGTTTTGGCCGTTGCTTGTGGCCATCGAGAGGCAGATCCATGGAGCATGTGTGCTCTGAATGGGTCCAGAGAGAGTCCTTTGCAGCTGGAAGCTGTGGCCTACTCAGAAATATTCACCGGAGAGCTGAGATAGATACATCAATATACATAATGAACTTGTGTATCCGTGCGGAGTTGGGGCACTTAATTAAGCTGTCTTAAAATGGTCGGCTTGCCAATAATGGATGCGGAATAACAATGAAAATATACCATCTTATTCCAGTGCTGGAATCATTGGTGCATGTGTGATTGCTGTGTGTAGTGGGCTTCTGTGAGCGGGATAATCGCCTCTCTGGATATGGGTTTTTGTCGTCCATTATATATTAATGCAATGTTTTATGGGTTAAAGGCATTTGAAACACCATTATATTACTGTATTAAGAAGAAAACAATATTATATTTTGTATTGTTTATTCGTTGACACATTATTAATTGAATCTAAGCCACATAATTAAGTTTCAATCATTCAGTGCATGATATTAGTTTTTTGTTTTTGTTTGTTTGTTTGTTTATACAATTTAATATATAATAAATAACAGCTAGTAGTGACAAAAAAATAATGTAATTAAGTAAAATATATTAATCAATCAATCAATCAATCAATCAATCAACCAACACCGTTGTTAAAAACCACACAATTGATAACTGTCATTTGAAACTTGTATGTAATAATAATAATAACAATAATCTTTATGTATTGATTTATTTATTGCAAACAAGCTACTAATTTGAAAAGAATCCAAAAGATTGTATAAATATGATCCAGATAATATAATATATTATTATTATTATTATTATGTGGGTCATATCTGATACAATCTTTATTTATTAATTTATTTGGAGCTAGTTGCTGATGTTTGCAATCAATAAATCAATAAATAAAAATAATTCACACAATTGTTAAAAATCACACACTTGATGAGACATTTACTGTATGTTTTACATTTATTTACATTTTACATTTGTAAAAAATATTTCTTAAAGTTAATATTATTATTTAGATTGTATATCATATAATCTTTATGAAACAGTAATCAAGTTTTAGTCACTTTAACCACATTTTAGTTCACCATTATTCGTATCACTGAAAAATTATTTACACGCTATTTAAACTCACTTTTCATTCATACATTTCATTTATTTATTTACACTTTGGGGAATTTTCCCTTGTCTTCTTGGACAGAACAATCTAAAAAAACACACAAACTGATCCATTAAAACATTTACCTCACATGTTTGTGGTTGTGAGTTTATATCCGTAAAGTATTCCCTAATAAAATGGCACAAAAGATGTTAGAACTAGGCTGTTGAGATGCCAAGTCCTCTCCAGGTGCACACTTATCCGTGTCTCTTAGAATGACCATTTTCTTTTCACAACACTCTGTTAGCCAGTCAAAATGTCTCTCAAAGTTAGTTTCGCTCAAATGGAGCACTTGCCTGGACTTTTTTGATCTCTCAGCCAAATGAGAGGTGTCTTTTCCAAGGAGCAAGTGTTTTCTGGTTACTAAAACAGTGTGAAGTCTGTTATCTAGGTATGTTGAGGAGCACAGTCTGTGTATTCCGCTGTTCTCTCTCTTGATTGCAGGGCACAGCAAATGGGTGCTCACTTAAAACCTTTAATGGCAACCCTAAGGTTGTAACTTGCTGTGAAAGCTACAGCTCTTTATTTGTGGCTTTTCCAAGTGCAGTTCTTACTGAACTTTTCCACACTTGGAAAAAGGAATGTGGAAATGTGTTGTGCCATTCTTTTCTTTTTGGGTTGTGAGGGTATATACGGCCTCACTAGAAGAGTCCCTACGTTTCTTTTAAGAAACACATTTACGGTATGAATAGTGCTAAACAAATAATAGTGTCCTTTCCTTGCAGAGCATGAGGTGCTCGGTAGGGCACTGCACATTTTGATAATCGCATTAATCACAGAACATTAATCATTTGACGATTATTTCTGTACTAATCAGTAGCGGTGATGAAATGTTGCTGGTTGAGTTATACATATTCTAAGTAATAAATTAGCCAGCTCTGAGCTGAGAAGTTGTGGCACACTCAGTTTTGTTTATTTAAAGGAATAGTTAAATATGAAACTTTGTTGAAAATTGTATTATCCTCAAGCCATCCAAAATGAAGATGATTTTTGCAGAAATGTAGCATTTCCTCTTGCAATGAATGGGTACCATCAGAATGAGAGTTCAAACAGCTGATACAAACATCACAATAATCTACAAGGAATGCAAGTAATCCACATTTTACACGTTTTTACTAAACAAATTCATCATATAGAGATGTTTAACTTCAACATTTTGTTTCCAACTGAAATATGAGACCTCTATCAATAAATTTGCTTTCTTCAGTGAAACCATCATCTTGAATCTGGAGATAAATATGTATAGATCAAGCACCGTTTACAAGTGAAAACAGTCCAAAACCATTCTAGTGTCTTTGGATTTTGATGTGAGAGGACAACAGAGGATTAACTTTTCACTGGAGGAAGTGTTATTTTGAATTATGGACTATTCATCCAGAAGTGACCAGAATTTTAAAGATAAAATGTCTTATTAATAGATTTGTTTGTTACAAACACGCAGTGTTTCACTTCATAAGATGTTAAATGATGGACTGGAGTCGTGTGGATTGTGATGCATTTATCAGATGTTTGAAATCTCATTCTGACGGCACCCATTCAAAAGTACCAACAATTGTTTATGGTACTGTTAAGGAACCTGAATCGTAATGAGGAATCAGAACCAGAACTGTTTATGATTCTATTTGTCTGCATGTTGTTTTGTTAACACATAAGCTCAGCTCCACAGATGCCTACTACGTGTAGATTATAGAACTGATTTAATTATCTTTTCCTTCTCTTTTCCACTTGGCAAGCACATCTCATTTTGCTAACAGTGGTTACAGTTGATTGGTGCCAATGAAAGAAAGCAAGACTGATTAAGGCAACATATTGCAGCACTGAACACTTAATGCACTCACGATGGATGTGTACACATGCTAGGAGGTGCTGACTCTGCAGCCCAGTGTGTATGAGGTATTGCCACCCATCAAGAGCTGACCACTGACTCATTCACAGCCCTTATGAAACTGAAAGGTGTTTGCTTAGCTTCAAGATGAATTTCTTCCATTATGAAAATGGCTACTGCTTCCTTTGGGAATATGCTGGGTTTGTTTTAGCATTAAGGCACATAAGACCTCAATGTAGGTATTTCTTTGAGTTACAAATGAGACTTTTTTATTTACTTTTATTTAGCCAAGATGCATTAAATTGATCAAAATTGAAAGTAAAGACATTTATAATGTCTTACAATGTTTATAATGTTTACAAAACATTTAAAACAGTGCTGTCAATCTATACAACAATAAATCATATTTTTTAAATATATTCAAATGGACAAATTTTATTTCAAATTGTAATGATATTTTACAATATTACAGTTTTTACTGTATTTTTGATCATATAAATGCAACCTCGGTGAGCATAAGAAACCTCTTTTGAAAAAGTTATAAATCTTATAGATAGATAGATAGATAGATAGATAGATAGATTATAGATAGATAGATAGATAGATAGATAGATAGACAGATAGATAGATAGATAGATAGATAGTTTATAGATAGATACAAAACATTTAGATAGATAGATAGATAGATAGATCTATACAACAATACATCAATTTTTTTTTATATGTTAAAATGGACAAATTTTATTTCAAATTGTAATGATATTTAACAATATTACAGTTTTTACTGTATTTTTTATCATATAAATGCAACCTTGGTGAGCATAAGAAACCTCTTTTGAAAAAGTTATAAATCTTAGATAGATATATTTTCACACACACACACACACACACACACACACACACATACTTTTACACACACACACACACACACACACACACACACACACACACACACACACAATTGAATCCCATGTACAGTACAGACGGAGCAAACAACAATCTTTGTACATTGTCGAATCCATTAACATACTAAAATTGAAATGAAATGTATATAGGCCTATAGTATATTCTCACAAAATATATAATGTATATATTATTTTATATAATACAATATAATAACTATTTTATACAGGAGTTTGTTTTCTAGCTTATACGTTTTTGTATCGAGGATGGTCAATTTTCACAGGTATCTTACATTTTTATATTTTAACACTAATGTCCTACAACTTTTTCAGCCATTGTAATTAGCTAATGTGACAAACATATTGTGCTGCTTTTGTTATTTCTGAACAATTCAGACTGCCCAGGTGTGCCATTTGTTTTAATTTCTATGAATCAGTATGTATCTGACTGCACATGACAATAATCTCCATCTGTCTCTGAATCTTAAAGATCTAGTAGACGTTTTCTCTGACGGATGCTGTCAAATAGTATCCACATCATTATCCATTCTGCAACTAGTCCAAAAGTTGGGGCTGAAACAGATGGCTGTGAATGCAGGAGGTGCATTTGTCCACGTGCCATGTTCTTGTTATTGCCCACTTATGCAAACTAATTAGGTATCTGTGCCATAAGTAAATCTGTGCCATAAAGTTATTTGATTCACCAGAGTATGTTGAAAAATGTCTTATTCTAAAATGCTTGAGTTTTTGTTTTCACTAGCACTGGTTGAGGAATAAGGAGCAATGAAATCTCCTGATAGATCTTTCTCTCATTTCAATGAGAGAACATCAAAAGTCTACTTTTATTGATATTAGAAGGCATCAAAAACCAATTGTAAAACATGTAAATGGTTTTATAAAGCACCTGCTCTTAATAGCAGTTATATCTCTGACAGTACAGATGAACAAATGAGCGAGGCATCCATTCATTTGGACGCTGAGTGTATTTCATTCTCGTTGCCGTGAAGTTATTGGGCCGTTATGGCCTTCCTGTATGATAAATTGGAATATAATGGTAGAGGAGTACGGATTCATTAATTATATTACACAGTAAAAGCCTATCTAAGGCTGCTTTATCAGCGTGATACAATGTCTATGAATTCTGCTTTTTTTATACCTGAACCATGTTTTTATTTCATTTTAGAATCAGCGTGTTAAACCAGTGCCCTCTTGAAATGTTCTCGTCGATACTAGCATGACATAAATGAAACTTTGGGGCTAAAGGGTTTAATTTGTTTCCTCTTAATAGTTATTTTGCATAGCTTTTATTCAACTAATTGGTTATGCAACTAATTTTCTCTCATTCAGAATCTCCAGTGCGGCAAAACCTTCTGCTCTCTTTGTTTACAGAACTAGGTCAAGCATGCACTTGAAGTAATACACATAAAAAAGATAGTGTGGCATCTTTGAAGGATTTTTGAGTTATTTTCACCATATCTGCACCTGTCACAACAGTTTATATCAAGCTTTCAACATTCCAATGTTTAAAATGGAAGGTGTGGTACTGCCACTTTCACAGACTTTCCTTAGAGGTCTTAAACGGGCCCGTTGACACCATCTTTTATCAATGATGGACCATATGTCATTTTAATAACTGATTTATTAATAATCCTACTTATTTCAATAGTCCAATTGACTTGAAACATGGGTCAGGTCAGTTTGAATATTTAATTATTGCCAGTTGATTTGTGAAAAAGATTAGTGCGAGAAATTAATAGTGTTCGTTATAGCAAAAAAAATATGTTTGACTTTTGGGAAAAAAAAATCCAAAAGATTAATTAACCTCAAGGGCAGTTTTTTGGCTGGTGCAAGACCAATATTAAAGTTAAGTTTTAATTGACCAGTATTAGGTTCCTCTTTTTGGCTGCTGCCATTTTGAAAACACAAGGCTTGTTATGTCAGTTCGACCCAGCTACTATAGTAATATTATAGTAATACTAATAATTACAATAATGATAATCATATAAGGTGCACTTTCAATTGCTCAAGTTAAAAACATATTACATTTGTTTTAAAGAGTTGTATTTTTATTGTATTTTACTAATATTTAGTAAAGTATTATAAACATTTACATTTACATTTAGTCATTTTGCAGATGCTTTTATCCAAAGCGAGTTACAATTGGGGAATACATAAAGCGATTAATCTTGAAGAGGCAAACAGACAGAGGAAGTGCCCCTAACACCAAGTCTCAGGCATTGTTCAAATAAGTACATGCTAGCAAGGGAAGGGGAGAAAGATAAAGAGAAAGATGAAGATATAGAAAAAGGTAAAGTATTTTTTTATATTTTTATGATTTTTAGAAGATTGACAGGGATCCAGCATTCCGGATAGGGGTGGGAAGATCATTCCACCAGCCAGGAATGGGGAACGAGAATGTTCTGGAAAATGATTTTGAGGCTCTCAGTGATGGCATCCACCACGAGGCATCGCTCACTAGCAGATCTCAGACTACTGGAGGGGATGTAGATTCGTAATAGTGAGTGGAAGTAGGGGGGCGTTGAGCCTGTGGTTGTTCTATATGCAAGCATCAGTGTCTTGGACTGGATGCGAGCTGCAACTGGTAGCCAGTGCAAGGACACAAAACGAGAGGTGTAACATAGGCTCTTTTGGGCTCGTTGAAGACCTAGTTGTTGAAGACCAGAAAATTGTATTATTATTTTTATTATTATTGTTCTAATATATATTACATTTTTATTTAATATCTTTTAGTAATTTTGTTATGTGCTTTTGTCATTTTCGGTTATCTTTTTAATTAATTTTTGTGATTACATATTTTATTTAGCCTTTTTCGTACCATTAATATTGATATTTAGCTTTTTTAGAATTGTATACTTAATCTTAAACTTTTTTTCAGTTATTAGCCAAGGCAACACCTGAATATCTAATATTTATATTTTATTTTATTCCAGCTTTATTTCAATAACAAAAATAAATAAACATTTTAACTTTAATTAGCAGTAGCAACACTGGTATAAAACATAAACATAAAACTCTAAGAACACAAAAAAATGTCCTTGTAGCTTTATATAGGCCTAAATGTGTCACAATATAATGCACATATACTGTATGCTTTAGTGATCGTGTGTGTGTGTGTGTGTGTGTGTGTGTGTGTGTGTGTGTGTGTGTGTGCGCGTGTGCGCGTGTGTGTGTGTGTGATCCACCAGTCCAAATGGAATAAGAATGCGAAAATAACACTTCCAAATAAGTAATGTCCACTGGAGCAAAGAAACAAACTGCAATGATCCACAGAGTAAGGACAAACAGCAAAACCTCAAGTGGGAAGTGCGGTCAAACAACGCCCACAGTCATCACACCATCAAATACCTCTGTACAAGACACAGCACAGCCACACACAAACACACACTAGCAGGAAGTGAGCACACAGCAGAAACAAACGTATATTCTCGTAATGCTTTTTACAGTACAAGAATATAAAATGTACATGTACTATGTTGTACAAAATAGATGAAAAGTTTTGATTCAAAGCAACCCCTACAATAAAAAGGCAACTATATATTCAAAGACTGCACAGTATAGGGAAAAACAGTGTGACCTTGAATGTAAAACCCGTATTTATATTCTTGTTGTATTAAATCTACAAGCTTTTTTTATTAATCAAATTAATATTTACTTGTGCAGTTTTTTCACAATAAATATACTGTAAGTCTGCAGCAGTTTATCCCTCTTTTTTTTACCATTTCTATATAATTTACTATAGAAGCCTTAGACATAGAAACAAACAAACAAACAAAAGCCATTCTGATATGAAGCAGCAGTTAATAAACTGTATACAGCCACACCAGCAGGTGGCAGTACAAAGTACAAGGCTATTGAGATAAGGAGGTACCAAAAATAACTTATTAGCTGTATCTAAAATTATGCAATGGCAAATTACATACTGCATTTGACGAAAACTGTCAGACCCATGTCATCTTTTCGTGAATAATATTTGTTCTGAATACTGCATATTTGGATGTACTACTGTAGGCGGGAAGTAGGCATATTCAGATGCAGGATTTAGTATGGTGATATAAGAACTTTTTCAATCTGGAGCCACTGGATAGTACGCTTAACTCCACACTCTACTTTCTCAACTCTTTGAAATAGTAAATAGGCTTAGAATGGAGATGAAAAGTGCACTGTTTCATAAAAAGTTATTTCCCTACTTATTAATATGAAGACCTAAGGATGTTTTTACACAGCAGTTGTTCTAATTTGTCAAATCCTAAGAGGTTTCAGTGGAGGCGCCATTTAATCATGTTACTGATAAACTCTTTGCTTGACAGGGAATATTTGAAACACCTAAACGGTACACCCTGCTGAAACATCCAGCATAAACCAGCATGGATTCCAAGCTGGTCCATGCTGGTTTATGAAGGTTAGTGCTGATATAGGGCTGGTTCAGGCTGGTTTATGATGGTTAGTGCTGGTTTAAGCTGGTTAGTGCTGGTATAGTGCTGGTCCAGGCTGGTTTATGCTGGTATAGTACTGGCTTAGACTAGTTTATGCTGTTATAGTGCTGGTTTATGCTGGTTAGTGCTGGTATAGTGCTGGTCCAGGCTGATTGATGCTGGTATAGTGCTGGTTCAGTCTGGGTTATGCTGGTATAGTGCTAGTTTATGCTGGTTAGTGCTGGTATAGTGCTGGTCCAGTCTGGTTTATGCTGGTATAGTGCGGGTTTATGCTGGTTAGTACTAGTATAGTGCTGGTCCATGCTGATTTATGCTGGTATAGGCTGTTTTATGCTGTTATAGTGCTGGTCCAGGCTGATTGATGCTGGTATAGTGCTGTTCTAGCTGATGTACAATCATATCCATGCATGCTGTTCTCAAGCAAACTGGAGCTGGTGAAGCTAGTTCACCAGCATCGGCTTTGTAGGGTTGAGTGTCATTAGGCCAGCTGCCAGTAACAATCAGTTAAAAAGAGCTTGTGTACATTGGATAACAGGTTATGAGAAGAGCTCTTTCAATTGGACACTTAATAACGACTTCATAATGAAAGTTCAAAACTGAAAGTTGTTGCTTTTAAAGACTTTCATTCTTATCTGGGAAGTCACGTAGGCTGTATCCAAATCCAGCCAGTCAGTCACTGATTTCAAAAAGTGCACATAGTAAAAGGTATGTCAGTGCAGCCAGGACCATAAAATATTATTGAAAATAATAGTGCTGTCAAATGATTAATCGCAATTAATCGCATACAAAATATATACTTTTTGTTTGCATAATATATGTGTGTGTTCTTTGTATATTTATTGGATATATAAATACACACACATACAGTATTTAGAAAATATTTACACATTTACCTCTATATTTTTATTAATATAATTTACATTACAAATACATATATTTAATATATAATCTTAACATATTTTTCTGAAATATATACATAATAATTTGTACGTGTACAAATAATTTAAAAGTAATTCTATATATACATAATAAATATACACAGCACCCATACATATATTATGTAAACAAAAACTTTTATTTTGGATGTGATTAATCGCAATTAATTATTTGACAGCACTAAAAAATTATGATAGCCTGCACTTTTAACAATCGCTGAAACCGAGTTCAAACAAAGTCAATGGACAAGTGCTCAACTAAAGGAAATACTAATCACCATAATGGTAACAGGCTTTAACAATCTTTGTGCATGTACCATATGAAATAAATAAAGCCAAACTGGCTTGCAATAAGTGAATATTGTCAACTTACAGTGTCATCTTTTCATGAATAACTATTTGTTCTGAATACTGTGGGGATATTTGGGGATTTTACATGTGTAAACATAGGCATATTCAGATGCAGGATTTAGTACGTGATATAAGAACTTATTCAAATTCCTTTTGAAAATTGTCTTGGTCTTTAACTACAACTACTAACCAATTTCAAAAGAAATGTGATATGTAACACATACACAAGTTTTGTTACGGTCTTGCTGGGATCATGCCAGCACCCAAAAGACAACAAATGCTGGTCCACCAGCACACCAAGCTGGTCCCAGCATGCAAAACATACTTTATGCTGGTCCACCAGCACACCTGCTTACCATGCTGGGGACCAGCATCCCGCATCCCATGCTGGGATCCATCAAACCAGCAACCAGCATCCCATGCCGGTCAAAACATACTATATGCTGGTGACCAGCAATGCTTGATTTTTCAGCAGGGCAGTAAAGCATCAGAGCATTTCCAGAAGCCTGTCTGTACTCGCCATATTAGCTGTCCAGTCAGAGAAGGCAAGCAGAGATCGTGCCCCTTGTAGATCATGTCAGAGAAAGGGCACATGAATGTTCAAGACCCGTGGTGATTTCCAAATGGCAACCGTGACCTTTAGATGGGGGTAAGATAAACAATAGAAGGAGTAATAGGTTGGGTGTGAAATGAGTGAGTAAACCTGACATTACACTCCATCTGCTTTTAGAGCAGATGGCAGGCAACTAGATTCACTAGTAGCACTGTTTTACAAAAGGAAAAAGATACAAAATTGTGATCTAGTTGAATCTTGAACGCCTGCCTTTGCTTGTTCTTGATACAACCAGGGAGGAACTCGTGTTGGCAAAAACACTGTAAAATACACAGTTGGCGTATACACAGTTTCACACAGTAAATGTATGGACTTGGATTAATCTGGAGACATCCTGGCATACCAAACACGCTAAGATTTGGCTGTCTGTGAGGATTTGTACAGGCTCACAAAGACATTTATTCACAGGGAATCTTATTGTGAATGCATATTGTCTTGGTTTTCGAATCCTGAAAGAGTCAAGACAGCCCTACAACACGTAGTCGGGTATGAACAGGCCCTGGGGAGCAATCGAGACTCTTCCTGGTGGACCAGTTGTCTTGTGTGCCAGCCTAGATGTCAAAACCAGAAATCGCCAGGCCAGCCTGCTGCCCTTGCTGATAAAAAGGTTACAGACTCTGTACATTTTGTCAACTTGCAAGATATGACCTGATATAAGACAAGATATAAGGTCCCTCATTGTTTTTGTTGTTGTTGTTTTACATAATTTCTAACCACTAAAATATTTTGAGCTTCTTCTAACAAAAAAAAAATACAAATTAATTATAAAATAGCTCATAATGTCTTAATCATGTATGCTGTATAATGGAAAAATTGTCTGCTATTAAAAAATAAACAAATCAGTTCATGATAATAACTATTGATTTATTGTAACTAGACACAAGTTTAAAAAAATCATTTTCAAGACAATTAGCATTAGCTTAGCAAAGAAAGCTAATGTAAATTTATTTTTAATTATATATAATATTTTTGAGCTTGTTGATCAAATTCATTATAAAAATTGCTCATAACTTTTAAGTAATATCCATACATTTTTCTAGGTCTAGAAATCTCACTTTTAAAACTCATAAGGCTCCTATATACAGGTTTTTCAAGACCACGAGACCCCAGTTAGTTTGACATTTTTTTAAATAATAAAATAAATAAATAAAATAGTAAAATAAAATATTGATAAAAATATAGATTTTTAGACCTTATTATAAATCTTTGTGTTTTGTTTTGAGGCTTCACTGGAAGTTTGCTGAAGCCCTCTAGACTCTAGTGGATCCTGGTCCCGGTCTAGAACAGAGTTTTTCAAACGTTTGGATGCTAAGGGCCCCCAAATATGATGATTCTTTTGCAAAAGACCCCCATCCCATAGTATTCCTATAGCAAGACTAATTTTACTGAATAATGGGAAAATATTGTGATATTAAAAATAAATAAATACATGGCTCCCTGTCCTAAAGCCAAAAGCAATGATTAAAATATTATTATATATACATATAATAAATATATATTTATTTATTTGCTTGCTGCATTGTGCTTTTGTCAGTAATTGTATTCTGTATAGATCAGACAAAAACGAACCAGAGTGTGGGGATCCATTTGCAAAGCTTTATTAGACAGAGGCATGGTCATAACAGGCCTGGTTCAAACATTTGCAAACAGGTATATTGAGGACAAGACAGAAAACTCAAGTCAACAGTCTTGGTCTTCAACTATCGGTGAACAATATCCAGAGGGCTTGACAGGGGTAATCCAATAACGTGAGCAATAATTCAGGCAAGGTTTTGAACAGAGTCTTGCGAAACAGCAGGCAAGAGGTTAATCCAAGATACCAGACAGAAGATCCAGACAACAAGGCAACACAAAAGACTAGACTTAAACTAAAACTAGAAACTAGGAAAGGCTCTGTAAAGCAGCTAATACTTGAGAGTGATAAATGCAGAACAATACAGAAGACCAAACAGAAAAACACACGGAATGGCTTGGTAAAGTAACTTATACTAGGAGAGTGCTAAATGCTAAACAATACATATGCTGGTGACCGAGAGGAAGAGGAATTCCAGGGTTTAAAGTGTGATTGTGTGATAATTCTCGGTGTAGCGTGATTGAGACAGCTGTGTGTACTTAGTGCAATGAATGTTGGGAAACGTAGTCCAGGGTAATATGTCAGTGAAAGGGCACATGAATGTCAATATGATGGTGAGAGTCAAATGGCAACCGTGACCTTTAGATGGGGTAAGATAAACAATAGATTCATGACAGCTGGTCTTTTCAAAACATTTCTTTACACTTTTTTCCTCCACCAATGTTTAACATTTAACATTGTACATATTACAATGTAATTTATTTTCCTCAAAACTCAGATCAAATCCCAGTTAGTTTAAAGCTATTTTTCTGATCTAATATAGATTCTGATCCTACAGCGAGGCAGAAAATATATTATGTGAATCTATATGTACACTGTTAAAGGCTGCACCTGCTCTAGCATTCTTCTCATTAATATTTTGTTTTTGTAGATACAACCTTAGATTACTTGAAGAACAATTTCAATATCATGTATGCATTGGTTTCATGTTTCATCTGCCAATATGTGTAGCTCTTTGGTTGTCTGCATGATTAGAGGTCCCACCATTATACTTTTTCTCTCACGTCCTGTGAATTCAAGTGACGGCCTTGTCCAACACTCAAGTTTGTGACTGTACGCAGCCAGTGACAACAGTTAACCACACATTGCTCCATCCACTAATGAGATTTCATTAAGGTGAGAACATCGGGCTGGCCTCCTGCACAAAGGAGCATCTTCCATTCACACTCCACACCCAACATGCTAGCACATGTCTCGTCTGCTCGCGGCTTTGATCAAGCCTCCAGCGTCTTGTGGATGTAATATATGACCTGATCTATAAGACAGAGGTCTCATGAGATAAGTTTTGAGTGGGTCGGTTTGAACCGAGATTCCATAGTGTTATTTAGAAATTTAATGAGACTTCTCTTCTGCTTTCCAGACATGCCCATTGATTCCCTCCTGGTGACTATCCGTCATCTTTTCTATTCTGCTCAGTACATATCAATCCTTTGGAATTCTAAAATTAAACCTCTTTTCCAGAAGGGGATTCTCAAGCTCTTGCAGTATTTTTATAATCCATTTGTGTGTTTTTGGAGCAAGTATTTTCTTTAAAGAACAATCTCATCTTTTAGGCATCTTTTCTGTATTGAAATGTTTGTGTACAGTATGTTGATAATTTTAGCATACAACAAGGGTGAAACTAATTGAAATTGCATTCCAGTCCTGTATGTATGTATGGATATACTGTATTATTATTTAGTGGTAGTAGTATTAGTAGTAGTCATAAACACATACTCAAACATTTGACCCCATTTACTTTTATTGTATTTCACTGTTAACTCTCACTTTACTTTAAAAAAATAAACAAGAGATAAGTGGAAATCTATTTTGTTTTAGTCAACATGTAAGTCATAAATGCTATTGAACTTCACTCTGAATATTCTTTTAAATATCGTGCTCTGCTATAGTCAGCTATAGTCAGTTATCAGTCATTTTAATTCAGAATAAAGACCTCAGGATATCAAATCCAAACTACAGACTGATGAAGCTAACATCAAAATGAGATTTCCATAGCAGAACCTTTGCTTTAAAGCAATCCAATCTGAAGTAATTACTCACAGGCTGGTGTGATCCCAGCGTGAGCCGGGCTCAAGGCATTAGTCTCTGCTATGTTCACCTTGTTAATTTCACCTTCTCATGACAATCTAATACAGCTGAATTGGACTCTGAATTAATAAAGGCTCAATAAAGGTTAGATCAACAGAAGGAGACAAGCCCACAATGAAACCTTCACAAATGTAGCAGTGGCGTTGTGGTACTTCTCAGTCTTTTAATGAACAGGAGCCAGGGTTTGCTTAGGTGCTGGAAAAGCCAAAAGAGCCTAGGGACAAGCATCATTATACAGCATGAATTTGCTTTACTTTATTAGTACAAGGGCTGCGTTAATAGGACTAGAACTTGATAATATATTCCTCATATGCTCTCAAATATGCAATAATTGGTGTGATCAGTGACCTTGCTAAAATCATGCCTTGAATCTCATTTCATTGGACAGCCATTCAAGTCTTCAATCATATAAAGGTTGGACTTAAATTGACCAGGTGCGAATGTCTCTTTAAGGAGTCTTCATCTATGATGGGTTTTGTCAATGACTGATGTAGATAGAGCTCAAGGTGACTAATATCTGACATAATACCATTATACAGTACATGTATTATATTATATCATACAACTAATATAGAATCAGAATGAGCTTTATCGCCAGGTATGTTTACACATTCAATGAATTTGTTTTTGTGACAGAAACGCAGTGCAACAGAACAAAAACACAGATAATAAAAATAAGAATAAAAAGAACAAGTAAATAAGGAATAACAAAGTACAAATTGACAATAGTATGTACAGGTATATAACAATGGACAGTTTTGTATGTACATGTGTATTATGTGCAAAAATTAAGGTGCAATGGTCACACTAATAGAAGAAAAATCTAATTTATGTTCTCCATGGAGAAATTATATCATATAATCTGTTCAAGAGAGACAAACCCTGAACTTATATAGTATGTGTTTTGTATAAGACACAAGTCAATGTGATTTTAAACCTCTTTTCATACATGTGTCATAACTTTAAGGTCAGTAAGATTTTCAGTTAATTTGACTTTCACTTTCACTGATCAAAAGTGACACTAAAGACATTTATATTATTCCAAAAGATGTTTCAAATAAAACATCCAATAAAAAATTATGTTTAAAATAAAATATGTTCTTTCGAACTATCCATTAAAGAATACAAAAATATATTATAATAATAATAATATCACGGTTTGCAGAAAGATATTAAGCAGTATGAATTTTTTCAACATTGATAGTAATACGATTTTTTTCTTGAGCAGCAAATCAGCATATTAGAATGATTTCTGAAGGATCATGTGACACAGGAACATCACATCACAGGAATACATTTGTTTTTAAAATGTATTTCAATAAAAACAGTCCTTTTAATTTATGATAATATTTCACAATATTAATATTACTGTTTATTTAACTTTCCTCCCCTTTTTTGCTAAATAAATAAAGCCTTAAAAGACTTCTTTCAGAAACATTGAGAAAAAAATCATACAAACCTCAAACTTTTGATCAGTAGTTTATATTTGCATTTAATCAGTAACTATAGATAAATAGTTTTATAATGTATTTATGTATATATATATATATATATATATATATATATATATATATATATGAAGAGCTCTTTCCAAAACGCTATAAATCCATTTTAATAGTTTTCAGGAAAATGACATTTTACCTAGACCCATACATTTTGTTAATATTCAATTTATCCTGTTAAAATGGTCTGTTGGCTCAGTCTGAACATGTTAAACAATGATTGTTAAATGAAACAACAATATTGTCGATTATAAATGACAAAATCGTATTTTTTGTTGTTTTTTTTACGCTACAAATCCATCCTTTTTATGTTGGTTTATGTCTTAAAAAAGAGAACATGCAACATATGACATCAGGGACTCATACTATAAACCGGTCGCACCAGCCTTGTGTTGATGTAACCCCGGTCCGCACCATCACACCGGCGGGTCTCTCGAACCCGGGTTGCGGGCGCTCTAACAAGGAACGCCAAAGGCTACAGCCTCTAGCGTCAATCGGTTAAACACCACCTTTTATTTTTTGTGCTTTTCTTTGTCCAGTCTGCGTTTTCTACCCCCAGGTGTAGGTGTCAAAAGTGTTATTAGAGTTTAAAGCACTCATTTTGAAGACTGAGCACAAACAAACGCTTCAAAGCGTCGTCATGTTGGATTGCATAGAACAAATTCTGATTGATCGAGAGGATATATCGCATTTAGGCTAAAAACAGGTTCGGCGCTTATAGCGGTTTGGAAAAGAACTGCATCTTGCAGTACATTTTAAACAAGGAAATCTGGTTGATTTGGCATGAAACATTGATGGAGCAGTGAATAGGTTCAGTACACAGCAAAATGGCATGACGAACAATTTTTTTTTCAATTTGGCGTTTATCGCTTTTGGAAAAGAGCTCTTCATATATGAGTAGTATATTACCCAAAACTCTTTAATTTACAAAGTCTTATGCATTAATTCATTCATTTAGCTTTGAATTTAAGTTTATGTTTGCCAGTTGGTTTTATTCATGGTATATCTCTTGAAAAAAAAGTCTAGTTGTTCCTGCATAAATTGGCTGTTAAAAAAACGAGCAGTTACTATGAGCACTATATTGCTACAATTAAATGGAGACAAAATCTACACACAATTGTCTGCAAAAGTCATTTAACTTTGAAACAAAATAAGTAATTTGTAATCATCAAAATGTATGTGCAACACCATGTATTGGACAATTAATCTGCTATCAGTTTATCATTTATTTTCAGCACTCTCTCAATCATGATCCACCAAGCCAGGCATGAAAAATAGCATATCCTTCACACAATTTTATGTTTCAGTATAATACCAGACATGTCATCATGAAGCATTATTTTGTATCTGATTGCTTTACTCTACAAGGCTTCAGTCAGAATGTATAACCATTTAGCGTTAATGGACACTGTTGAACTGCGCCCAATATCTCGCAGCCGCTGATCTCTCTGATTAGATGGATTGGCAGCCGTGGCTCCTTTGCCTGTGTCTGAACTCTTGGTGTTGTGCTGCATTCAGTTGTTGGTGCTCCGTGTTGCACAATGCCCATTTAGAATTCTCATTGATCTCCAGCTCCATCCTCTGTCAAGGTTCCTGCCCTATGTCAGATTCATTGTTGTATTGTGCTGCAGTCAATGATTGCATTTGGCCGTTCCCGAGCATGGCTATCACTTTCTTAACCCGCGTAGCTTCTGCTTGATGGCTCTGTTAACTTACCTGTAAATTGAAAAAAGATTAAGTGTAGAAGCAAATTCACAGGACACACTGTGAACACGTCCTTGTTCTGTGAGAACCGAAGGGGGTGCATATTAATTAGTGCTGGGTATTCGGGGTGGCTTTTGTACTTGTGTGTACTCTAACTTTCACTAAACAAGTAATCCATTACTGGAAAAACTGTATTTGGTTTAAAAATGCTAAAAGTATAACATGCAGTTCTAGTGTTTGATGCCATACTGGTGTATGATGTGTTGCAACAAAGTGAATAGTGTACATATGTATTTTTTCTTATATTTATTTTGGCATGGTCATATTTATTTAATAATTATTTAAATGTCTCTGTATATGTATTTATTTCATTCAATGATGGATTCATCAGACATATTGAAGGACCTGAGTGTCATTTTTAAGGATTCATTAAAATACTAATCTATTAATATAGAGGTGGGCATAGATTAATTTTTTTAATCTAGATTAATCTAGATTAATTTTGGAATTAATCTAGATTAATCTAGATTAAAATGGCTCATTTGAATTCTGCCGAAGGCATTCAGAATATGTGTGCTACCCAAATAATGACTAAAAGTAAGTCTTTGAGAACGGGTTTCTCAAGCCAGGTGGCGCATTAGACCAGGGGCTCATCTCCTGTTTCCAAAATGCATCACAAACTTTAATCTCTTCCCGTCCCAATCCCACGAAAAAACTGGAGGAAAATCCCGTTCCACTCCCGGAAGAATGACTCCCATTCCCTCCCACTCCCGTGTTGTTGTTTTTTTTTTTGCCGATAACTGTCAATTACAGTAAAAATATAGTACAGATCACAGCGTGCCCACCTTATTAGTTGAATAAAAACCCAAAATGTCGTTTTTTGTTATTATATTGAACTGAAAGCCATCTTATTATGCACAGTGTTATGCACAGTGTTATGCACAGATAAAATTTCATGTAAATCATCCATGCTAACACACGCGTCTTCTATTTTTTTTTTTTGACATTTCACTCTCTATAGATATATTTTTCTATGTACTGTATTTTTAGATATATTCGAGTTTCGAAGTTTCTCGCTCAAGTTCACATGAGACCGAAAGCGCATCCTGTTTGCTTAAAAGCGCAATGTTTCGTTGTTATTCTGAGTGCACACAAATAAACGTAGAGTCTTTACATATTCGAAAGATGTTTTAGGCTACTTTTATCTGTATGACCAAAAATGACGGAGATTTTAAGAGCAAGTGAGCGCACCGGAGCCTGTCCTGCAGCAAACGCGCTTCCACACAAACACTTCAATAGCGCACATTTCTCTAGGTTAACATCATATTGAGCGGCCATGTAAAGTTGCTACTACATACATCTTTCAGATGAAAAGCCATATTTGAGGTTGATGAATGATAGGTGAGCGTTTGGATGTCCTGCCCGATTGTATTACCACATAGACCAGCCGTTAACAATCTGTCCTTCACGGACTGCGAGCCTCTAGTTCGAAGACTCGTTCTCGCCCCCTACAGTGCAATTCGGCTAGGTATACATCTGCGCTAAAATATCAGGGTGAAAGTCATCATAGTTTGCGTAGTATAGACCCAGCTCCCAACCCAACTTTGAGAATAGATTAACGGCGATATTTTTTTTATCGCCGATAAGAGTCTCACGTTAATGCAGCACGTTAACGCCGATAACGGCCCACCACTAAAAATAATACAGGTCATTGTAAATAATTATTCATTTATGCATTTAATTTATTAAAATCAACATAACAAATAGAAATAAATAAACCAGAAAAAAAAAAAAAAATCTTCAATATAGCTTTTTATCCTATCAAATTCAATTCAGACTCCAGACCAAACTATTGAAACTGTTGTTTTATTACCAAAATGTACTTTACCAAATCACCCTTTTAATGGTCTCATAATAATAAAACACCTTGTTGTTTATTTAAGTTCCAGTAACAACTATTTAATTTCATAAAGATGATAGTTGTTGTTGTTTTTTTCATTCAATGAGGGATTAATCACATTGTTTTGAACCTGGTAACTCCAATTTTTTTTCTTATATATATATATATATATATAGCATTTTGTTAATTTAATTTGTTAATTGGTGTTTTTATTAATATAATTTTTGAATGAGAATTGTCTTATACAGAATTGTATTATACAGGTAATTTATTCGTGAATTAAATTACACCTTTTAGAAGTACTTTAGAAATATTTATTGTAGAACTACTTATTTATTTGTTTCAGTGTAACAATACATGTAAATCTACCCAAGTTACTTTTCATCAGCAATCATTTTGCCTGATGTTACATAAATGAGAAGAAAAACAAGTAGAAGAGAGAAAAAGAGAGAAAAAAATGTCTTTGAAAAATGGCTTGTCTCATTACATTTAATTAAATTATTTGTTTTAATTCAAATTATGTTGTTTAATTCCCAAACTTTAAGCCTAATTACCTTTTAATTGTTTCAGAATAATTCAAAGATACATTTTTAAAGCAAATGAATATACAGTACACTGTAATTATTATAAATATTTAATAATACGAAAAATAAAAAGAATAAAGAAAAACAAGCTAATTTGAAAGTTAAACTAAAAAGGTGCATATTTTGTATCACTTTGCAGGGTCATATTCACACAAACATAATCTTTGCAATCATTATCTGAGTATTGGTATAGCCGTTTAGTACGCTGTTTGTGTGTGTAAACTGGTCATCAGGCATATTCCATCCATAATAACAGAAGGCACATATGATTTACACCAATGAATGTTCCTCTGTTTTCTTGGAGAGTAAAGTTTGCAGGGCTGTGAGAAGTTTGCTTATTTCAGGCTCTGCTTCTGTCCCAGGAGGTCCGCCATTGGCTGATTGTAGTCTGCTAACTCTCAGCATGTTATGATGGATGATGGTATTGTTATTCAGCATTTCTCCTGCATGCTTTTCTGCCAAAAGCCCGTCTCCTCAGATGCCCATTGTTCTCCATCCGCAGCAAGAGTCACCTCTACGCCATGGAAATAAATGAGAGATAACAAAATTAAGACATTAATTACAGAGTTTATCTCTGGCAAAACTGCGCCAATAGATGACTTAAGAGAGCATCCATCATGGGTGTGGTTTCTGTGTGTTGCCGGGTCAGCAGACAGGGGTCAACATGAGAGATGAATTATGCATCACTGTTTACTTTATACAGCTATAAACTGGCCCAGAATGATAGACGGCCATGTGCTCTTTCTTTTCATTCCCTGACTTTGCTCAGGAGACTGATGTTCCTTTTTCCTGAGCTAATTTCACCTGTTTTTCATCTGCAATGTCCCTTTTTGTTCTTGCTGAGCATAACCTATTTCCCGTACAGTGCACCTGTGCAGTGAATGTCAAATAAAAAACTAACAGGGCATTAACAAATAAAATCATGTCAAAACAGGTAGAAAATCTGACCTTATGGCAAGGCAAGGTTAGTTCAGATTATAAAATACCACCTGGTCTGACTACCCAAAAACATATTCAATATTAGAGTTGAGCCGGATACTCGGCTGAAACGAGTATCCGGTACGGATAAAGCACTTTTGCCGAGTATGAGTATCATACGAGTAATACGAGTCAATATCTGTGCTCGGATTGAATAAACATTCTCATTGGGTAGCTGACTGTGTCTGCGTTCTGTGATAGGCTAGTCACAGCGCCCCTCCCCTACACACATACAGATTTAGGGCCCGTTCACATATCGCGCCTAAAAACACGTGGAAAACGCTAGGCGCGCTGTTTTCTCCTTTTTTCCAAAGCGTTCGGGCGGTTGCGCTCCGGAGGCATTTGTCGTTGCTAAGCAACCATCAGCTGCACTCTCCGTTACAAGAAGGAAAAGTTGAGATGTTTTTATCTCGATGCGGCGCGGACGCGCCTGGAAAAAACGAGCGTGTCTACATTTGAAATAACGAACTTGAGCGTGCAAAAGACGCGATATGTGAGCGGCCCCTTATTGTGTTGCTGTGTCCCGCTCTGCTCACTCACACACAGAACACTGAGAAGAGAACAGCGCGCTCTCTCTCTGTCTCTCCCTCAGTCACTCAGGTTCGCGGGTTTTTTCCGTTAACGTTTAGGGTTTCTTCAGCTTCAGGTTTGTTTTTACTTTGGTTTGTGTAGTACTTATTAACCAGTAGAGTTTTGGTAAACGTGGGGTTTGTTCAGACGTGGTGCTTGGTAGAATGCGACTCGCGTCTCTCCCTGTCGGAGATTTTTTCTTTTTAAACCGTCAGCTGGTTTCTAACCAGTTTTTTACTTCACGCACTGAGTGTCTGACACTTTCTTGCTGTATTTCATAAAAAGGAAGTAGTGGTATAAAACTATATTACAAATTAATTAGCTACACACACACACATACCTGGTGTGGAAATTAAAAAAAATATCACTGATCATAAAAAAATTTAAAGTTAAAAAAGGAAAGTTATGTTGAGATGAAAACTCTTGTTCATTACATTTTACTTCATAATTGCAACCGCATGTGTTGTATTCATTGTTGCAAAACTTGTTCTGTATATAGTTTGTTTGTTATCGTTATTGTTATTGTTATTGTTATTGTTATTTGTTATTGAAGCTCAATGCTGATGCTGTCATGTAAATAGTTTTCTAATCAGCAATAAATATAACAATTTCTGATCAACCCATATCAATTGCATGCTTAAAATAACATACCGGTTAAAGCCCCGCCCATTTCAAGACAACCCGACCCACTTCCAGGTTAAATCCCGCCCACTTCCGGGTTAGGCCCCGCCCAGTCCGAGTACAGATACAGATACAGATAATTCATATGGTTAACAGATACAGATACAGATAATGCTGTACTCGCTCATCCCTATTCAATATTGACAAAATATATATATTTTTTATAAAATGCGTTCTTTATTATTACTATTATTATTGTTATTTTATTAATACTTGAAAAAAAGGAAAAAAAAATGTTTTTGAAAAAAAAGAGACGAAAATGCTATATTCAAGGTGTAATTGATGACACCTTTTAATTGATTGTAATTGGTTACACCACATGACAGTTACGTCCTTAAATTGTAACTTTTTTGACAATGTCACAAAAGTTTTGCAAAGGTTTTTTTTTTTTTATGAACACTTCCAGTAGCTCTTTGTCATTGACCTTTGAGCATCCCGACCATCTCAATGGTGTGAGAGTGAGGCGGGACTGAACCACCAATGACAGATGGGTAAAACAAGTTTGACACTCTTTAAGGTCTAGTCTTGTTCCTCTAGCCTACACCGTTATTTGTTCTGACATCCCTTTTCAGAGGAGCTGACAGGCGTTGTCAGGCCCAGACAGGATGTCGCTGTTTGCAGTAGGGATTTCCATCCATCTGCATTTGAGAGGTAACATAAGTCATGTTTGATATAAGTTAGCATTATTAGCACAGAATACCACTTATTTTTTGTTTAAGATAAGGATGTGTCATGACTATTCATCTTGTGCGGAACGCTTGTGTAAGTAATCGTGTGGGAGGCATTGTGTTTATATTAAAATCCGCCCTCTATAGCGGTAAGTGAAAAATTCATAAGACTGCCACAGTGGAGTAGAAGGATTTAATCAAATTTCATCAAGAATCATTAGCGCTAATGTATTTATGGAACATTTACAGGGGGAAAAATGCACAGCTAAATGTGATAATTGTATGCCAAATGTGTATCATGTCAACACAAATATGCACATATCTGTTTGGATAATGACCTATGAATACTCGGAGGAATCTCTTGGAGCTGCAAAGTGGGATGTTTTCTTGTTTTATGCAAAACGCTTTCTTTCCATGTCATCTGAAAACACAGACCGCAGACTCAGTCGCCTGGCCAATTATATAACGTGCTTCCTCGGTTTAAACGGCAGAAAATAAATCTCAGAGGTAGTTAGACATAATGATGAGTGGTAAGTAGATCTTTCTTGCCACTGTATCGCTGGCATTTGAAAGGCTGGCAGAGCAGACTGCAGGTACAGTGGAAGTCTGATCACAGGCAGGTGGCTAATGAAGAGCTGCCGGGAGACAGACACGCAGGCCCGCATGGGTGCACCGAGTGCACTGTGATGGCTACAGTGCTGCTTTCATCAGTTACAAAAACCTGCGAGAATGCCATTGCGCTTAGTGGGATCCCTCCTTCTCGACTGGCGCTGTCTTGTTTTTTCACTCCAAAGGAGGTGTAATCAGAGTAAACATTTTAATTTAGCAAAGGAAATGAGAATCATTGTAGTTTAGCTCTGGCTATTGCTGGAAGACCGTGCATCTTTTGTTTAATAATCAGCGTGCTGCTCACTGCCTGTGGTGGTGAAGCTTTTCACGTATCGTTGTTTTTTGAGTGTCTACAACGAGTGTGCCTCACATCCTGAAAAGTGAAGCTGCGGGCTTTTTGATCGCCCCCTGGTGGCTGGCTGCAGTACAGGTCATAAACCCCACCCTCTCCATGTAAACGAATGGGACTTGAGTCAAAAAAATTATTACATTTCCAATACAATTTTCCGAAATATGGTTTTGGTAATTTAAGGTAGTTGTTCTCATGCTGATATATGTTTGTTTGTTTTGTGATAAGTTTGATTTTAGCTAGTAATTTGATGCTATAAAAACGGGGCGTGTCCTTATGGTTGATTGGGTCTGTGGATGTTTAATACTGAGGCTCCACCTCACGACACTACTGCGCAGATTCAGTCTCCAAACGAATCGCTACTGCGCATAATCTGGCTCCAAACGAATCTCTACTGCGCAGATTTTTGTTAAAAATTTTTATTAGTTCCCCCAAAAATGTCACTCACCCTCATGTCATTCCAAACCCGTGAGATCTTAGTTCAGAGCTTTCTGACCCTGCATAGACTGCAACGCAACTAACACGTTCAAGACCCAGAAACGTAGTAAAGATTATGTTAAAATAGTCCATGTGACATCAGTCGTTCAACCTTTATTTTATTTTTTTATTTTTATGAAAATCAACCATGCATTTATTGTAGTAAATGTGTAGTAACCATGGTTTTTTGGCACATCTATTACCATTTGTATAACCACAATTTTACTACAAATACCATGGTTAAACTATGGTTAGTAAAAATGTGGTTATACAAATGGCAAAACCATTGTTAATTTGTGGTTACTATAGTAACCATGTTTTGTTTTATTTGTAGTAAAACCATGGTTAATGTTCCTGTAGGAACTGATGCCACATATGCAAGGCTTTGTGATTTTGCTCTAAAAAAGAAAATGGATATAAATATTTGTCCTACATTAAAAGTTTTGTTCTCTCTTTGTTTAGCTCAGTCATTCTCAAACTGAATTACAGAATGTATTTGTTATGTCCTCCTAACCAATGCAATTTTAAAAACTGTAAAAATATTTCTGAGCTTTTATTTTTCAAGTAATTTAGTTGTGTAGGAGTAATTTGTGAGAATTTTTTTTTTAGACATTGTGAACAGTGAAATAATGATAATACAATATGAATAAATCAAAGTGAAAAAAAATTGCCATTGATTAGTAAAAAGCTCCATCCACCTCTGGTAATAATCAGCACACTGATGTTCAACAGCTTGCCATCGGGATATTTTTTTACAAAACGGGAAGTCTCTTTGTTTGGCGAGCAGCTTTTATGCAGGATAGCAGGCAATTGTGATTATTGGGAAAGGCTTGATTTGTTGGCACAGATGGATTCAGAAGCTCTGGTTTCCTGTGAGCAGCTGAATGTCGGCGCAGTAATGACAAACTCCAGAATGTTCCACATCAGTCTTGGGTGGCAGCAGGTAAATAATTAATGAATGCACATTATGCCTGTTTTCATATTAAACTACTTCGCTAATGTACAGGGAATATGGTCGAATATCTCTGTGTGGCATTCTTGATGGCTTGTCAGGTCAAAAGTGGACGTCTGTGATGGACGGGATTGTGCGTAAACCATCTCACACAAACTCTTGGCTGAACGGGTGATTCTTCAGGCAGATGAGAAAGCATCCAAGGGTAGCTATTGATCTTCTGTGACATTACCACATTGGAAACGACACGGTATATTTGGTCGCACAGGTCATTGGGCCCATTGATCACGCCTGGCGTTTGAAGGACATAGTGCCACTTTTCCAAGGTGTGCTTGATATCTTTCAGATGGGATAGGATGCATCGAGCGGCTAAATTCGTGCTTTTTTAGCTGGGGTGTTGATATGTCAGGAAACTGACTCGATTGACAGGTCAATCTAGGAAGAGTCTGTTCACAAGCATTCGCTCTACATTTTTTATGGCGGCAGCTCTGCGGATAACGAACGAGTTATGGGCGTCAGGGGGGGAAGCATGTCGACTCCAACAATGGATCAAAACACAAACTGTATCTTCACCCAGCCATCAATGAACGTCCAAAACACACTGTTTAGCAAGATGCAGTATGCCAACTAGCCACTCAAATATGCTCCTCTAGCGCCGGCTGCCATTTGACCTTGATGTGTAGATGGGTTTTCTCAGAACTCTGCCGGTAAATCTCAGTTTTCTACATGAATGGCTGCCTTATCAGAATCTTTCACGCCGATCTGCTGATTCAACTTCAGGGGCTCTTCATTGGTCAGATGCACATGATCGTCAATAACCTGTGATAGATTTGATAAGGTGGTGAGAATTAAAGTTGATGCAGTCGATTTCTCATACGGAGCAATTTAAAGGAATATTCAAGGTTCAGTACAGGTTAAACTCAATCCACAGCATTTGTGGTGTAATGTTTTATCAACTATCCAGTCATTTTCTTTCTTTCTTTCTTTCTTGGCAGAAATAATCAGTGTTTAATCACTAAATAATAATCACAAAAATAATGTTTTCATTAATTTAAATGAAGCTGAAATAAAATAAAATATAATTTAGATTAAAACAAGGAAATATTACCTCGACAGCCAACTTAAATAAAATAATTACTTTAGAATTGATTTAAAAAAATGAAAAAAATAAAGATAAATTGATTTAAAAAAAAATATTAAAGTGGAAGCTGAAAATATAAAAATAAAATGCAGATTTAAATGCAGAAATGTAAAGCTAATAGTTTCAGCTAATTGTTCTGTTAAAATTATTTGATATTAGTTGATCTATAAAGCAGTTTAAATCATTATTTTACAGTGTTTTATCATTGTGGCAATGAAAATGTAAAACAATGATATTACTGTGCACATAACAGTTAGAAAGTAATTGTGTAACATGCATATTGTTAATATCTTGTGTCTGTATCGTTTTACAAATCCTCCCCATTCACATCCATTCTAAGTGCCTCACTGTAATACAAAGTTGTTTATTTTAAAGAAACGAAGGAAAATATGTCAATGGACATTACTTTTGATGGTAATCAACATTAAAGAATAAACACTATATCAGCTGAGCTTAACTCAGTACTGAACCGAGTATTCCTTTAATATACGTAGTCTTTAAGATATTCTCCTTGTGTTTTTATTCTTTATAAAGAGCATTAGCCTCAAGCATGTTTACTCTGTTGACAGGAATTTTCAGCAACCGTAGCAGAACCACACGAGAGTGATTTTAACAATCCATCACGCAGGTTGAATTTCAAATAGATTTTTGTTGGAAATTAAAATGTGGCAAGGAACTTTGGAACTTTTGTTCTCAATGGCACCGTATTTATTAGGACACGTTGGTGATCCAAGGCCGAGATCTTGCCCTGGGCACAGAGCTTTGTTTGTCGGGGAGTCTTCATTGCATGTCATTTAAATTATCAAAGCTGTAAATCTGGATCGTTGCCAAAAGACATTTGAATCTGTGTGGCCAAAGGTCAGGGATGAAAATGTGCTCCTTAAGGGAAGAATATGCAGGTTTATGCAGTGGATGAAGTTATGAAAATGCCTTCCTGGTGGCATGCCTGAGGGACTGTCTCTGTGCTTTTTTGAAATGCAAATATGTATAAAAGGAAATTGGCAAATGTGTCAAATCAGTCTCTGAAAAAAATGTAAATGCATCTTAGTCATGTTTACTTTTCATTTGTAGTGCATTTATAATCTGCAATTTTGTAGGTGAATCTATCAAACTGTGTTCTTATGGATTCACTACATTTCGGAGAAAACTTTTCCAATCTGTGATTTAATTTTTGTATTACCTCGGACTTGGGTTTTAAGTAGAATAGTTCTACCAGGCCCAGGCAAACTTCAAGAAATAGTTCAAGTTCACCCAAAATGTAAAATTGCTGAAAACGCTTTCACCCTGAGGCCATCCAAGATTCTATATCTTGGATGGCTTCAGGGTGAATACGTTTTCAGCAATTGTTTAATTATCAGTAATAAGTTTGTTTCTTCATCTATACAAATTGCATGAAGTTTAGCATTACATAATTGCTCACCAGTGGATCCTAGAGTTCAAACAGCTGATAAAAACATCACAATAATCCACATGTAATCCACACGACTTTAAAGTAGAGTCTCCCATTCTTTTGATTTGATCATTTTATCTGAGAATTGACTTATTGAAGCAACATCATTATTAAACGAATCAGATTTATCTGCCAGTTTCTACCATTTTCTCCTCTCGACTCTCTGAGAAACCAAAGAGCAGCTTTACATTAACAGGAAACATGTCTGATAGCCTCGAGTGCCATCATATCTAGCTAACAGGTTGAAATTGTAGATGATTGCATGAACTTCGGATGTGATCTTTATCAAACTCTCTCCCATCTCAAACTTCCTCTCATAGCTTCAATTGCAACCTGCCAGTGAAAACGAAGTCTCTATCTAGAAAGGCATGCTCTTAATGAATTATTAATCAGAAATTCCTAATATTATGCAGAAAATAAAATGTTTTGAGTCTCATTGCAATTTGCCATGCAGTTCAGAAGTTCCCTCTTAATTGTGCCTTCCAGTCTGAGGGCTGGAAATGGTACTTCACATCTCGAGTAATCCCATCTGGATGTCCCTGCCTGACAGGATGGGGCATGCAGCTGCATTTGTAATGTTGCATATCAAGCTTCTCTTTGCTCCCCGATGTGTGCTGGTCCTCATTTATTTCACTCTCTTACTGTTAAAGAGCTGAAGGTCGGGATGGGAATTAGTTGGCCTAGAGTAGACTTTTTTAACTCCCGTTCCTTGCCTCATAGCTGCCATGATTTTATAGATAGATAAATAGATAGATTTTTAAAATAAATAAATAAAAATGGTAACACGGTAACTTGTTTATTGGTAAATTGTAATTTACCATACACACTGTTTTACTGTATAATAATGCTCACCTTCCCATAAATTGAAATGAAATAAAAAATATCATGTAATAATAATATAAATATTAACACACACACACACACATGTGTGTATATATATATATATATATATATATATATATATATATATACGTGAACGATGCATTATTGCATTATATTATTGAATAGCAACGATGCATTATACCATCCCAAAGAGGCACAAGAATAGTTTCACTGACTTTTTCATTAACTGTTCCCTCCTGGTGGACTGACCTGCCCAACTCAATCCGAGCAGCTGAGTCCTTAACCATCTTCAAGAAACGGCTAAAAACACAACTCTTCCATCTTTTTTTGTCCCTCTAACTCTAGCACTCTCAATTCTAATTTGATTTTATCTATCTGTCTTCTTTGTATCTATATGACCCTTTAACACTTGCTTTCTTTTTTTCTATTCTACTCGTTTTCTATCATAAAAAAATAAATAAAAACTTTGCTTCGTGTACTGCATTAGGCAAACCGAGACTTGTCATAGAGCTTGCATATTGTTGCTTTTTTTGTTGATTTGTATTGCTTCTACTGTCCTCATTTGTAGGTCGTTTCGGATACATATATACACACACACATACACACAGTATATAGTAAAAGCAGAAAAAAAACAGTAACATTGTGAAATATTGTTACAATTTGAAGGGTTTTTGTTTGTTTGTTTGTTTTTATTATATTTCAAAAATAATTTATTCCTGTTATGGCAAAGTTGAATTTTCACAAGCTCCACATTACTCCAGTCCTCAGTGTCATATGATCAGGATCAAGAAACATTTATAATTATTATCAATGTTGAAAACTTACCCGTATTTTCAGTCTTTTATTATTTTTAAATAAATATTTTCTAAGTTCCCCAATTCAAAGTGCATGAATTAGGCTTTTTTATGTTGTCTGAATATAGTTTGTCTCAAAGAAACAAATCTGTCGCACCTTTCCTCCACCAAAGCCATTGTCTTTATATTTCCCGCATCCAACACTAACCAGGATATGAGCAATTAGCACAGATCCGCTTGAACTTTCGCTAGCTCCTGTCCCGTTATGTCCAAGACCGCTAATTACTTTAACATCTGAAACTCAGTCGTCCGAGGGCTCATTTCATAACCGCCACGAAAGGCTGGGCTGACACCTGGGGAGGGGGAAATTGATTTTCCTGTCAGAAAGGGTGTTATGATAGGAAATCTAGCTCGCCGTGGCTGGAGACACCTGCTCTCTCAATGGCAACTCTCCAGGGAGCAGAAGTTAAATTAAACAGTTTTAAAGTGTCAGTACAAGGATTAAGGCCCTCGAGGGGCCACCTTGGCTGGGTGCTGCCTGTTCCATCGTGCCTGTGTTAATTTGCGAGGGTGGCATATCAGGGCCAGGGTAAAAACGGAGCTGTCAGTGCTGCGGGCATAAGATTGTCTAAACTCGGCCCTAAAGGCCACCTGTTCTTGCAGCTAGCAGAAAATGCCGTTCTCAGCCTCTGATTAAACATGCTGTCCGAGCACAGCATCGATTGGACGGAAAATGTACGGGCCGCGGGCAGCATGCAGAAGGACGGTTTGGACAAAACAAACACTGAGGTGACAGGAGGGTGCGCTGGGGGCCACAGCGTGTAAGGATATGAGACGGTGAGAAATGAGCCATGTTGGGCGGCCTGAGTGAAAACGCCTGAGCATTTCCAACCACCTTGTTTGTTGTACAGAAACACCTCCAGCTGATGGTCATTTGGCGGCATTCTTGCACCATTTTCCTGCTATCTGCGCTCCGCGCGGCACTTCAAACAAAATGAAACACATTTGTCACTCTGCGTTCTCGCGTAATGTCAGCAGCGGGTCGAAGTGTTAACTACCACCGGGTTTTTTTTAACAAGAAAGAGATGCCCTCCTGCCCTGGCCTTAGAGTTGGAGTGGAGGGATGGAGGCTCTCTGGAAGTTGAAAGTTCAGCTTGGATAATCAGTGGATTGAGGAGCTCATTTCGAGGCGGTGGCTGAGGTTTTCTGCCGTCTGTATTCGTGTAGGGCACTGAATTGAATCGAAATGAAGAGTGATTAATTCTCTCTAGTGGAGGCTGCTGGATCCTTGACAGTCAGGCTGTTTGAAGAGCATGAGATACTGAAGCAGAAAGAAAGGCGAGTGGAGACTAACCTACCGTTTCTGCAGATAGCAGGAAATGATCTAGGTTAGCGGGACGAGGTAATATGCAATGTCAGAGAGGGTCTCAGAAGGGAGTATTTATCCGATATTATATATTTTGTTTCAAATGCACTTTGAGTACAATTTAGGTTGCCCGTTTATTTAGAAAATGAGGTGAAATAAAGGGTTAGTATTAGTTAAATCACGGTTATCTGGCTTAGCCTGATTAAATATGAATATCTTGGTGATATTTTACAATAAGGTTCAATTTATTAATGTTTGTAACAATACATGAATTAACATGAACTAATGAAAATACTTCTAAAGCATTTATTAAAATTAGTCAACATCAATATCAAATATATAGGAATAGATTATTAAAAACAAGTTTCAAAACAGCTTTACGGTAATAAGAAGGAAAATAATAGTGATGTAAACTTCTTCAAATATGAGACCATTCAACTTCTGCCGTAAAGCAGCTTAGTTTAGTTCAGTGTTGATTCAGTTCAGTTTAATGACTGTATTAAAAAAGTTAATTCATTATTAAACAAGTTCAATTCAGCTACTGTATAAGCAGCTGTACAGTTACGAGACGAAGTTGATTCAGCTATAAAGCAGCTCTACAGAAGAAGGAAGAATAGTGTTATCATCCAGCTCAAGTTTTGTTCTCACACAATAATGTCCATGCTGTCAAATCAATAATATTACTAAATATTAAAGGGATAGTTCACCCAGTTAACAGTAGCCATTGACTTCCATAGTATTTTTTTCCGTATTAGGGAAGTCATTGGCGTCAGCTCTTTGGTTATCAGCATTATGCATATATCTTTAACTTAAACAGGTTTGGAGTAAATTATTACATCATTTTCATTTTGGCGGTGAAATATCCCTTTAAGGATCTTTAAGTACCCCAGCTGAGAAGTCCAAAGGCGACAGTGGCTAGGTACCTGAACTCCATTAGGTGACAGAAATTGAGAAAAATCCTTGGAAGAAACGAAGATTAATAAATATTGTAACAAATGTATTGCACTGCGTTTATGATAGTTCATGCATTAACTAACATTAGCTAAAGGGACCTTATTGTAAATTATCCAGAGTATTAAGGAAATATGGGTTGAAAATGGTATAATAGAATATAGTGTCGCACATGTATTTAAATTCAGTCGGGCTGGATCCCTCTTGCCTCGTTCAGCAGTGCAAAGGAAATTTGTGGAAACTGCTCTTCAAAGCCACCGGTTCTAATGGAAAGAACGCACATTACATTAATCTGACTAATGATCTATCACATTGAATAAATAAATCTACAAGAGCAATAATGTATTTTAATAAGAAATGCTAAAGGCCATTTAAATGAAAAATTGCCTCTCAAAACTGTTAAACCACAGAATAAATCAGATTTTCGAAAATTGTTGACAAAGGGAGCCATTTAAGGCTGATTTTAATAATTGATCGTGTGGAAGTGCTTTAAGAGAAGCTAGCTGAATCGAAAGGCAAAGGGTCTGATGCGTCTGCGCATGGTGCTGAGCTTTTATTTGGTTAATCTTACGCATAAGATCTGCCACATTAATCTAACGCTCGTTGTGATAGACAGTCTTTAATGGCTGATATTTAAAGACTATAAATCACTGATGTTATTTTTATTTCTGTAGCCTGTTGCCAGTTCTGAGCTGAATAACATGCAGCCTGTTGCACGGCGTAAAATGTCAGTTTTTAAAGAGTCACGCGATTTGGCTCCAGAAAGCTCATAAAAAGGCATAAATGGAGCAGCTGTAATTTTCAGTAATTAGCAGGGTAATTTCCTCCCCTTTCGCCTTTAGTTTCAAAAAGAAGTTGCGCTGAGAGGCAACAGCGTTGCAGCTAATTTGTCATTCTTCTTTAGCCACTCTGCATTTGCACTTGTGTCATCTGTCTGTGCAATCTGCTAGTAATTTGGAAATGAAAGAACAGCTGTCCTGAAAGGAGACTGAGAATGCCTTTTTTCTTTCTTTTTTAAGTGGACAATAGTTCCTGTGTGAAGCCACATCCCCAAATTCTCTATACTGCAATCCAAAGCATCTGACCGTCTGATGGCCTAGGATGAAACTGCCTAATTGAGTTGCTTACTTAATAAACCAAATTAATCAAGTTTCATCTACTATCGCTGTGGTACATTGACAAAGCACTGTCAGGTTCCTGTCTGAATGTTTATTACCCACCATAATAAACTGTGATTGTTAAAGCACTTGCTGTTTTAATGGCTCTTCTTTTGTTTTATAGTTGAGGAAAACACAAGCAGATACGACCTCCCCGTCATTGTCACTTCATTTGTGGTGTTCTTTGTTATACCTGTAAATAAAGAATCTCAAGATTAAATAAAGGCAGCTTTTCAATTAACCGACTGAGAAGTTGTTAGGCCCCATGTGTAGAGATTATCTGTATAGTGCCTGACACAGCATTTAGATGACTAGTCAATCTGACAACTTGTTATTCAAGTGAAGGAAATTTTAGCAGCAGTGGATTTGCTAACATGCTAACAATATACTTTTCTTAGACAATTTGTGCAGTAAAACTCTCTCTGACGAGTGGTAAATGTCTTCTTTAATGCTGCAAACTTTATGTATTTAAATAGCCTGATTTAAAACAAAAGATCGTTTTAAAGACTGTTTATTTAATGGATAACTAAAATGTTTACATTTTTGTATGCCATTTTTCTAAATTGATGATGTTTTTGGCCCATATGCATACTATCCAAGCACATTTTTTGCTAGATTGCCAAAAGAATAAAGAAAAATCAATTTGTTAATACTTGCAATACTTACTTACTTTATATATATATATAATGTTCATAAAGTTCACAATTGAATAATTTATTTTATTTTTAAGTGGCACATATTTTTTTCTTTTTTGGTAATTGAAATAAAACTAAAAATGATAAATTATAATAGTATAAGTATATAATATTAGTATACAAATAATATATTGTATAGTATAAGTAGTATGAGTTTATAAATAATACTAAAGTAGCGCAGGACTACAAAATGCAATGTGTTCTGTAAAACAATATATCATAGTACAAAACAAAATGCACATTGTAAACAATAGACAGTAGGATACTGTCAGATCTGAGCATTAGAAAACAGGGAGTTGTCTATTTCAGTCGTGGGTTTGCTGCAGGACATGTATAAATCATCACTATGGCTTGCAGTCCTTCGCTGTGGGATTTTCTGCCAGACCCTGTGGGGTGAACAGACTGTGACCTGGGTGGTTTGGATCTTGTAGTAAAGCATGGGATTTGCCATGGCAGCAGTGACAGGAGGTCATGGAAAGTGTCCTGCGTCTCTTTAGTTTTTCCTGACCTCCTTGTCCTGCTCTTTCAGAGTACTAGACGGTGAGATGAGACAGTGACGCCGCGGGCCAGGACACTTTCGCTGGTGTTGGGGTGGAAATTTTCATGTGTTGGCTTGCTTACACCAGACACTTTGAAGCAGCACTGGAAATGGGGACACTGTTGTACCTTCCTCAGGATGTGCTGAACCTGAAACACTCCATTCCCAGAGTCCCCGTCTTCCTCCATAAGTCAACAAGTTCCACATTCAGAGCCAGCATTGTGCCAGTTGCATCAGCAATGACAATTTAGCTTTGAATTAAATGCATTAAATGTATTTTGTTTATTTATATTTTTTATATGACACTATAGGCTATTTGGATAGTATGCATCTATCTTTCCATCCATCCATCCATCTATGGAGAGAGAGAGAGAGAGAGAGAGAGAGAGAGAGAGAGATTTCCTATGCAGAGTCTTTTATGCTGCATTTATTTGATTCAAAAATGATTTACTGTGAAATATGACTACAATATAAAATAACTATTTGAATATATTTTACAATGTAATTTATTCCTGTGATGCAAAGCTGAATTTCCAGTCTTCTCCAGTCTTCAATGTCACATGAGCCTTCATAAATCATTCTGATATGCTGATTTGCTGCTCAAGAAACATTCTTATTATTATCGATATTGAATAGTTGTACTGCATAATATTTTTATGGAAATCGTGATACATACATATGTTTCTTAATTCTTTGATGAATAGAAAGATCAAAATAACAGTTTTTATTTTTTTATTTTTCGCAACAATGTGAAAGTATTTTTTATTGACCTCCTGTCACTAATATTTTTTAACTGCCGCAAGGCTAAATGCACTGCCCACAGCTCCAGGCAGTTGATGTGCCAAAGCAGTCGGGGCCCTGTCCAGAGCCCCGAGGCTACCTGCCCGTTGCATGTAGCGCCCCAGCCCGTGCTGGAGGCATCTGTTGTGACAACAGTATGCCGGGACACTTGTTCTAGGGGCACCCCGGCCCGTAGAAAGGCAAGGTCTGTCCAGGGGCTGAGGGAGCGGCGACACTGCTGGGAGATACCTACTCGCAGTGTACCGCGGCGCCCACCTCGGGACCCGGAGTGTAGCCAGTGCTGAAGTGGTCTCATATGAAGCAATCCGAGGCGTGACTGCAGCTGCGGATGCCATATGCCCCAGGAGCCTCTGAAACTGTTTCAGTGGTACCACATTCCTGCCTCTGAAGGAACTCAGGCAGTTCAGCACTGCTTGGGCACGTTCCTCCGTGGTGTGCCGTCATACTCACCGAGTCTAACTCCACACCGAGAAAAGAGATTCTCTGCACAGGGAGAGCTTGCTCTTTTCCCAGTTGACCAAGCCCCAACTGGCTGAGGTGCCGGAGCACCAAGTCCCTGTGATCGCCCAACTGCTTTCTGGATTGGGCTAGAATAAGCCAATCGTCGAGGTAGTTGAGGATCCTGACGCCCACTTCCGTAACGGGTAAGGCGCCCTCTACAACCTTCGTGAACACACGGGAGACAAGGAGAGCCCGAAGAGGACCCTGTACTGCCATGCCCGACCCTCGAACGCAAACCGTAGAAATGGTCTGTGTCGCGGAAGGATCAAAACGTGAAAGTAAGCGTCCTTCAGGTCGCTGTAAACCAATCCTGGGGCTGAATGCATTTGATCATGCGCCTGTGCATCAGCATCTTGAACGGGAGCTTGTGCAAAGCCCGGTTCAAGACTCGCAGATCCAGGATTGGCCGAAGGCCACCACCTTTCTTGGGTACGATGAAGTAAGGGCTGTAAAACCCCTGCCTCATCTCGGCTGGAGGGACCGGCTCGATTGCATCCTTTGCCAGGAGGACAGCAATCTCCTCGCGCAAGACAGGGGCGTTCCGGACTGCCACCGACGTCTCGAGAATGCCGTTGAACTTGGGAGGTCGCCTGGCGAACTGAATCGCATAGCCGAGTCGAATTGTGCGCTTGAGCCAGCGAGACAGGCTGGGCAGCGTGAGCCACGCCTCCAGACGCTGTGCAAGAGGCTCCAACGGCACAATCGACGTACCTGTGGTGGTGCAGCGAAAGGGAGTAGGGGTGGATGGCACAGAAGGCGGTGCGTTCTGAGGCATCCTCACCGAACTCCCTGGGTCCCGAACGGGACTGGCCAGAGGTGCGTGGAGAGGAATGTCGTCCCCGAACCGTACTCTCTTGGCTACTGGCAAAATGGGTCGTGGGCGAGAGTGAGGAGGCAGGGCGTCGCACACTGTCGTCCCATGGACCTGAGAACCCGGAGGAAAAGGAAATTCGGCCTGGGGCGGAGCGGCTCTGGAGGACGCAGGAGGGCGCCCACGGCGATGGGCAGACTGAGGCCTGGCCCCGGGGGCAGCGGTGGATGGTGCATCACGCCAGGGCAGGATGTGCTGGATCGCCTCGGTCTGCTGCTGTACCGCCGAGAACTGCTGGGCGAAGCCCTCGACGGTGTCGCCGAACAGCCCTCCTGGGAGATGGGGCGTCGGCGTGCCTTGTCAGCGTCTTTCATCTCTGCCAGGTTGAGCCAGAGATGGCGCTCCTGGACCACCATGGTGGACATCACCTTCCCGAGGGGCCGCGCCGTGACTTTCGTCGCTCGTAGAGCGAAGTCAGTCGCCGTCGCAGCTCCTGCATCAACTCGGTCGGTACTACCCTCGTGCACCTGTTTGAGCGCCTTGGCTTGGTGAACCTAAAGGATAGCCATGGCGTGCAGGGCGGAGGCTGCCTGGCCCGCAGCACTGTAAGCTTTGGCAGCGAGAGCGGCTGTCAGCTTACAGGCCTTGGACGGGAGACGTGGACGGTTCCTCCAAGTGGCGGCGTTTCGTGGGCACAAGTGCACCGCGACCGCTCTCTCCACCTGGGGAATGCCGCGTACCCCTGGCCACTCCGCCATCGAGGGTAGTGAGGACGGAGGAGGCGGACGGCGGCTTCTGGCCGTGAAAGGGCCATCCACGAACTCGTCAGCTCCTCATGCACCTCCGGGAAGAAAGGCACGGGCAGGGCGCGGTTGTGAGCCGCGCCCGCTCGAAACCAATCGTCCAGCCGCGAAGGCTCGGGACTGGGCGGTCTGTTGACCTCCAGCCCGATGCTCACGGCTGCCGGCAAGCATGGCCGTCAGCTCTGGGTCCGGTGCGGCGGTGGCGACAACACCGAGGGCAGCCCCACCGCACCTTCATCCTCAGAGGGCGTGAACCCATCCCCAATGCTGCGATCGACATCCTATCTACAGATGGCGCATCGAATGAAATGCTGGGCGCCCGTGGGACAGACCAGCGAAAATCACCCGGAACCGGACGGGATGTTCGCTGCGTGAGGAGTAAGAGGTCCGTGGGGGCGTGCCCGGCGGAGAGGCTCTTACAGTAACCCTCAGATCTCCCAGAGCGTCAGCCGGCGATCCTCTGCTCGAGCCAGAGAGATCAGCACGGGTGGCGGCAGAGGGTGCCAATCCTTTCATAAAGGAAAGGCGAGATCGCAGCGAGATCGCAGCGAAATCATGCTCATACGCCCACAACAGACGCATGAGTCATCCACGAACGCAGCTTCAGCATGTCGGCAGCCCAGACACTGAAGACAACGATCGTGTCCGTCATCCGCAGACAGAAAACGACCGCAACCAGAAGGACACGGACGAAACGGCATCTTGAAAAAGACGCGATCGTCCGTGATTTGCTCTTTTAGAATTTGCTCTCTCAGTTGAAGTGCCCAGGGGAATCGCTGATGAGATGGACTCCGCTGATCGCACCGTTACGCCAACCGGGAACAAAACAAAGATGAACGGCTTTGTGGAGATCAGCACTCTTCTCATCCACTCGGCTCCGAAGCAAAAATCTAATGAGTGGATGCACCTGTCGCCCTTTTATACCCGTATGCACGGGGAGTGGCTCAGGTATGCCAAATCCACTAGCCAATTTCATTGGCGTTTTCTCTTAGTCAGAGATGTTCGGGGCTTCCAGGTAAATCCCCTATGTCGTCACGACATAACTCGTAGTGACCGACAGATAGGGAACTCTGGTTATAACCACAATATCTACATACTATATTAAATAAATTTGTATTTTGTTCAAGTGTGTTAGATTCAAATGTAGAGACTTCCTTCTTTATCACTTCTTTAACACATGTAACCCAACCCATAATATTAACACAACAAAACAAATGCAAATTAACTTGAAGTAAACGGAATTGTTTTGTTGCCAAGGCAACTCGTTGGGTTAGCAGTAGGAATGGGCTCTGTAGGTGGACCTGTTGAACTGAGGGCGGTGAGGCTTTAATTCTGCTGATCTCAGTGTGGCAGAAGGACTGTCTTTCCCACAGCTTAGTTCATAATTATTTACTCATTAATTGGCTGCAGACATTGGAGATATAGACTGGCAACTTCGCACCATCATTACCTAAGCATGCCTCTCTAATGACAACCAAGAAAAGGAATATGTTTTAATTAGCCGTGTTGTGATAGATGCTGCATCAGAGCGGCTATGCTTTGTTTAATTAATAAAACATAATACAGTGATTTATTTTTTACTGTTCATTACCAGTCAAACTCTGAAAAAAATACCACACTGCTACCACGGTATAGTGATAATATGATGGTTCTTTGATATTTACTAGGGATAGACTGAAAATAGATATATATTGTACACTGCTATTCAATTGTTTACGGTTTTTAAAGATGAACATTAAAAGAAAATTCATTAAAAAATTACAGTTCTGTCATCATTCACTCACCCATGTCTTTCCAAACCTGAAACTTGAAGAAGCAGTAACACTTTACTTAAAGCTTTTATGTATAATTCATTATAAAAATAGTTATAATACATTAATTATACCTTGTAATGAACCTTATAATGCATTGTACAATCTGGCAAATAATTGTAACCACAATTAATACATTATAACACATCAATTCATTGTTACAGTATGCATTTTAAATTTGGTTATAATTGTTTAGGACAAGATATAACATATTACAACACACATAATGAATAATTATAATGCATTATAGCCTTGAATAACCCTTTATACTTAAATATACATAAAGGCTTTATCTAAAGTGTTACCAAAGATATTTTGAAGAATTGACAATTGAAACGTTTCGGTTCCCACTATCTTCCATAGTATTAGTATTCATTTGGAAGCCAATGGGTACCGTCAACTGTTTGGTCACCAACATTCTTAAAAATATATTGTGGTTAAGTAAATGATGACAGAATTCAATTCATTTTGGGTGGAATATCCCTTAAAGATGATGGAAAAGGTAATCTAAATGTAAAAATATGACTCATGAACATGCTCAATTAAATATGAAAAATCTCTAATAATGGACTACAAGCAATATGGTATTGATATATTGTGCATGTCTAATATGAACCATAATCGTGAATGATTATCGTATTCATATTTAGGGCCTACACTTCAAAGCTATATAATCAGGGGTGTACATAAGTGGTGCGCAGGTTTTTATTTTAAAATAATTTATTTACTAAATAAATAAAGTGCCATTATATTATTACTATTATTACATTTTTTTTATAGTTGTATTTAATGGTTCACACTATGTGCAGTGTGAGCACCAAACCAAATCTTCAGGAATTCTCATGATGCAGTTGGGGACTGGAGCCTTAAAGCTTCAAAAAGGTCACAAATTCACTCGTTTTACCATGCTTTTGAGCTGGTTTTTGACATTTTGCAGGTTTTATATGCATTCACATTTTTGCGTTTGGCAGATGTTTTTACATAGACCTATGAGTTTAACATTGCTAGCACTATTCTACAGTTTGAGCTACTGGAACGCATCAGAATCGGCATTGGGTTATTTGGCACAAAATAATCTTGCTTCAGAGAACTTTGCATGTTGTATTATTTAATATTTTTTAATATTTTATTTAGTTTTTATTTAATTTTAGCTTTAAAGCATAGAAAAGGACATTCTCATGAACATGCTCAATTAAATATGAAAAATCTCTAATAATGGACTACAAGCAATATGGTATTGATATATTGTGCATGTCTAATATGAACCATAATCGTGAATGATTATCGTATTCATATTTAGGGCCTACACATCAAAGCTATATAATCAGGGGTGTACATAAGTGGTGCGCAGGTTTTTATTTCAAAATAATAGTATTATTATACTTTATGAATTTGTTTATTTAATTAAAAACTAAATAAATAAAGTGCCATTATATTATTACTATTATTACATTTTTTAATAGTTGTATTTAATGGTTCACACTATGTGCAGTGTGAGCACCAAACCAAATCTTCAGGAATTCTCATGAGAACCAGACTGAAAAATGTACATGCACCCTTGTTTATAATATCATTGCATTAGCATTACATGCCCAAAACAAAACACCTTTTGTTAGTGCAAACTGGTTGTTAGCTCTTTGACTATATTGCTCACAGACAGCACTAATCTCTCCTGGATTAAAGCAATACATCAAATCACCTATCTTCTTATTTGATGGTCTACTTGGCCTTTTCTTATGATTTACAGAAGCTATTTTGTCACTGAAATCCTTTTCAGCTCAGCCAAAAATCAGAGGCTGAATCACCATCACCATATATTGGATCCCAGCATTCCTTCTTCCGCACAACACCCCACTGAGCCGGTAATTGCACCGCTCATGCAGTGAAAGGACAGGGCAATATTTTAAAGTGATAAACACCACTTACTAACTCCACTTCCCTTCACATTAGCATCTGTGAACCTCATAGGTTGCTCCGTAATGGCTGCCAGAATGATTTGATTTCCATTTTAGCCAGTATAAGGGTCATTTTGTTGGAAACTCTGTGGGTTTCGAGTTTCGACTGCCGATGAGGACCACTAATCTTGATGTGGTAACAAAACTGCCACTTGATACTCTATCCAGCTTGCGGAGAACATGTCGGAAACATGTTGCTAGCTGTTAGCGGTGTACATTTGCTAAGGTTGCACATACTCAGATGATGTGTTTGAGGAGAACGGCAGCATGTTTGTCACTTCAAAGGCCGCTGGAGCAGCTCATCTCCCTCAGATGATGGAAGCTTGATATCTCAGAGCTGTCTGCGCTTCCATCACGTCAGTGAAAGATCTCCTTTACAGAAATGCTCTGCACCTTCAGATTGAGATTGAGCTGTTAGTCACGCCACGGCTGCCCTCACTTAACTAACATCAATGCTCAAACTGAGCGCTGGCTTCTCTGTCAGAGTCAGCCTGCGGATGCCTGTTTCTCTGCTCGCTCTCAATAGGAGTCGGCTCTGTTTTACATGAATAACTCAAAATTGTTTTTTTTTCATTTTCTTACCTTAGTGTTATTCCAAACCTATATGACTTTCTTTCATGGAAAAGGAGATGATTTCGAAGAAAGTACTGGCCCGTGCAGTTGGGGACTGGAGCCTTAAAGCTTCAAAAAGGTCACAAATTCACTCGTTTTACCATGCTTTTGAGCTGGTTTTTGACATTTTGCAGGTTTTATATGCATTCATATTTATTCGTTTGGCAGATTTTTACATAGACCTATGAGTTTAACATTGCTAGCACTATTCTACAGTTTGAGCTACTGGAACGCATCCGAATCGGCATTGGGTTATTTGGCACAAAATAATCTTTGTTCAGAGAACTTTGCATGTTGTATTATTTAATATTTTTTAATATTTAATTTAGTTTTTATTTAATTTTAGCTTTAAAGCATAGAAAAGGACACTAAAGCTCTACTCAGACAGTAATTGTTTCTCATGTGGACATCTGTAAAAATATATTTACATGACAGCTCAGCGATAGAACTCGCTGTGGGGGAGCATTTATCAAAATATTGTTCAAGTAAACACTTTACAGCATTTTAAGTAATACATATGCAAATTACAGAAAAGCAAAACAGTTACCGAACGTGCTCGGCAGCGGTCAAAAATGTGGTCAAATAATTTTGTATCTTTTTTTTTACTCAGAGATTCGGGCGGCAATTAAATTACTACTCAACCTTGGTGTTTGTCAGAAACAGTAGTTATATGGGGTGGGTATTTTTATGCAGGTGGTGGGAGAAAAACACAGACATGCTGGATTCAAACGGCAATAAAATCACAGACTAAACACTACAAATGTTGTAAATAGCTTACGTAACCATAATAAATAATTACCATTCGAATTGGGCTTAAAGCGACATCCCAACGGTAAATGATGCCTATAAATGACTACTATCATCTCATTAAAAAAATACTCCCGACCGTAGCATGACGCAATTGGTCACGAAACATACAAGAGCCAATAGCATTTCACAACCAAGGCTGACGTAAGAAATTATGATAAAATTAGTACATTTCGCATTGGCATATTGATGCCAAGGGTTTCTTATTTAAAGTAATCGAGGACCCTGCACGTCAAAAAATGACGCTAAAGGCGTCAAAAAGCGATGCCAAAGGGGTCCTGACTAGAGATCGACCGATATATCGGTTTACCGATATTTTTCCCGATATTTAAGTATTTTACCATTATCGGTTATCGGTTTTGTAAAAAAAAAATATCGGTTTTGATTTTTTTTTTTTTTTTTCTTTTTTATACATACATAATTATACAGAGTATAACCAGCAGTGAAATGTTGTTCTCTGCATTTGACCCATCCAAGTACACACACACCTGGAGCAGTGTTCACTCAGGAGAAGCTCCAGCACGACCACCGCATGTAACTTTATACAAGATTAACTTGTTTGAAACACGCTGAATTATATTAACATTTACTATAGAACCATTATTTCGCCAATAAACATCTAAATAAATACATCTCTATCGAAATTAATTATTTATTTTCTCCACAAGTGATCGCAGTTTGAGTATAGTTCTGTGTAAATGCATAGATAAACCGTGCTGTCAGCAGTTATTTCATAATCTAGAATGACAAAAACATTTGAATAATTCTGATAAAACATGCCAGTTGAGAAATGCAATAAAATACGATGTTTTGTTTGTTATAGCTTATTTCAATATTTCAGAGAATATTATTCAGTGAATTAACATTATCCAGTGAATTATTATTATTCACTCTTTAGCCTATTAAACTGCTTATAAACCTAAAACTGTAGTTTAAAATGAAGTTGATATTTTGTTTGAGTTTTCCGTCTTTTCCTTAGGTTTTAAATAAGCCTGTAAGCGCCGTGCGCGTTTTACTTTGACTTTAATATCAGCAGCAAATTCGGTGTCAAGCAGTGTTTAAAATAAAAAACAGCAAATACTGTGGAACCAAATAAATGAGAAACGAATGTTTGTTTTTTTAAACATTATCACTTAGATCAGGGGTAATAGATCGTATTCACCTCTCTACGTATTCTGTGGAGAAATACGGTTCTCATGGCGCTGTGAATACAGACTGAACGGCGGCTCAAAGCCGCTGTATGAGAACATGATACACAAACTACTGCTCTCGCTGGATAAAAGAAGCCAGCGTCACACTAGTACACACAAGTTTGGATTGGCAAGTTTTGTAATCAAGTTAAAGCTGATTACAGTGACATGATCGTGCATTAGGCGCGCGTTATGTCCGTTATAAATGATGCGCAAACGAACCGTGTATGTGCGCTTTCGATCTCTATAAAATCATATTTCTGCTTGAATACAGCTCAGTATATAGTTGAATACAGCGACGTGAATAGTGTATAATAATAAAATACTATTTTATTTATCATTATTAAATTAATGCAACATAAATATACATCACAACAAGCCTTTTTAATTATTTATTTAATGTGTATTTTATCATTACTTTTCACTTGGTAGATCTCGGTGAGTTTTCTTCCAGACTAAGATTAATGTCAGACTCAGAAGTCAAAACGGGCGCTTTTACATTTGGTTTTGAAACTCTTCCACATCGTGTTGTCTGTGTCACCTCACTCTTCTTGTCTGTGTCTCCTCACTCTTCTTGTCTGTGTCACCTCACTCTTCTTGTCAGTCATCTCTCTTTACATGATAAATGAAATCTGATCTGTGATGCAGAGGTCTGCGACTATTTTAGGTTGTATTCCGTACACAACCGCTCCCGCAATATATTCTTTTGTTTGTTCACATTTCTGCTGAAAGAAAGAGAGCTAGGCTAACAAATAAAAGTTTAGTCTACACAAAAGTGTATTTATTTTATTCGTCTTGTCAAGAGTCTTGAATTTATTGACTGATAAATGTCAATAACATTTTGCTGCCAACACGGAATAAAGTTTCACAGAGAGGAAAAAAGTTATACAAAAATTGTAATCCCTATTATAATTTGTTTTGTCAGGATATAATTCGTTTATGCTAACATTCAGCCTACAACACAATAGGAAAAAAATGTAGGTTTAGCCTAATAGCTATTTTATTAGTCTTGTAAAAACACTAAATTCATTTAACATCTTGCTATTAACACAGTGAAAAGTGCAGCAGAGAATAAATAAATACATTCGACACAGTCTGTCATTTAAAATGATAGGATAAGCATAATAAAAAAGGAAAGAGAATTGCACGTCCTTCAATGACAGCGGAGTAAGAAATCCCGCGGAGTAATAAATCTGGTCGGGACAGCCGGCAATGCAGACCTAGACTGCTGTGATGCAAGACTCTCGTTCGTTCGGTGCGCTGCATTTAGCAGCCGCGTTCAGTTTTAATTTTAGTGTCCTCTATCTGAACGAATTTATTTTTATTACTATAAAAACAATCTAAAGAAGGTGGGGGACGGTGCCATGTTGAGCAAGTGATGTAACAGTGTTGCGGCTTAACACCAGTATAACCGTCGTCACATCTATCGCGGCATGCCTACTTCACTCTGTTATTTATTTACTTTAAAACAATAAATAAATATCGGTTCTGAATATCGGTTATCGGTTAAATAAACTATAAATAATCGATATCGGTATCGGTTATAAAAAGTCAATATCGGTCGATCACTAGTCCTGACCAAGTGTCAATATGTGATGAGTTGTGAGTGAGAATGTTTTTTTGTTTTGTTTTTTTTATTAATAATATTACTCATTTATAATTTGTACTCATTATTTTAGTATTGCTAGCACCATATCCTACTGTTTGAGCTTCTGGAATGCTTCAGAAGTAGCATTTGGGTATTTGACACAAAGGAAGCTTGTTTTGTTTTGGTCTTGAAAGTATTGGAAAAAATTGGTTGGAGTTATGAAAAACATTTTTTTTACATTTTTTAAAGGGATTTTGTGTTAAAATGCTATAATATGAACAATAAAAATATTATATTTTCCAGGCACGTCTCAAAATATGCAGATGGAAAATGTAATTTATATTTTTTTGTTTGTGGTGAGGCTAGGTAAAATGATGTGCAAAGCAGAGATGTGAACTTATGGCCCAATAGGGCCGTCAGGGGGAGAAAAATCCATTGTTGAGCCCTTGGTCATGCAAATATTATTTCACAGACGTCTCCTTGAGAAATAATTCCCCTCAGAATAGTGCTTATGTCTTTGGTTTAGCAATCTGATCCACTCAGAAATCAGAGAGAGATATGAAAGACAAACATCCTCAGAGGAAATCCCTCAACCTTGTTTTCATCAGCACCATCGTTCGTGAACAGAGGGACTTATTCTTATTTGAAATGGCATTCGGTACTGAATATACTAAAATTAGTCAATATTGAGAGAGTCATGATAGAACTGACTCTGTTTTTCATTCTTTCTTTTCTTTGTGGACAGACGGCATGACGCACAGCGAGCGCAGCAGAGACGTGTCCGTGTTCCCATGCAAATCGTCACATCAGATGCATCTCTAATGTACTGATAATAAGTTGGCTCCATGTTACACACATGCATCACAGATGCGACCTCATTTCGTATTTCACCTGTAACCTCATACCACATACCGAGTGTGGAACACATTACTCAGAGCTGAATTCCCTAATAAAAGAGCACTGTGTGCTGCCGGGTTTGTTGTTGGCTGAACGGAGCCCCTCACAGTGAGCGTATGTAGCTGCTCCCCACCTGTCAGATGTGTGTATACGGGCAATGGGCGGCCCCCTGGGGAGGAGGCACTCATGTGCCAGGTGACGATCAAAGGCCGGTTTCCTGCCTTTCATTTAGAGCTCATATGGCTTCCTCACTTTAGACCTTTCTCTCAGGTTTGAGCGCTGAATAGCGGTAACACGGAGACGAGCGCCATCAGAGCTTACACTTTTCTCTCACTGATTGCCCAAGGTCTTAGATGTGGATTTAGGAAGGGGAAGTAGAAGGAAGAATTTAGCTTTTTTTTATGTGCGTGCAGAGCCGATCCTCCCTATACGCAGAATACGCAGCTGCGTAGGGCCCCCGAAACACCAGGGGGCCCCCTTGCTCTCAAAGAAGATTTCATTTTAGTTTCGTTTTAGAATTTGTCCAACGGCTATGAAAACATGAATGATAATTTATTTTAATGCGGTGCTGTCACCCTTTCTACGTAAAAATCAGTCAAATCATGTAACGTGAATATGGTAAAGTCTCTTGCTTGAGACTAAAACAATGAGTTGAAAGCATAGCGAGCCGCGGAAGAGACACTGTTTCTCGAGCGCTTTCTGCGAGCGCGATTCGAGACGGAGTGAAACACGGACAAATGTGTTTCATTCACAACCTGTGACTGTGGCTCAGTGTTAGAGTATTGCGTCATCAGCACAAAAGTTTGTGGGATCAACTGCCAGGGAACACACATACTGAAAAAATGTATAGCCTGAATGCACTGTAAGTCGCTTTGGATAAAAGCGTCTGATAATTGACTAAATGTAAAATAACCACTCGTACCCCACCCCATCCCCCTGTCGACACAATTTTGCATAGGGCCCCCAGAAGTCTAGGATCGGCTTTGTGTGCATGCATGTGTGGTTGTGTGGTCCTGGGGACCAAATATCCCCATAAGTGTAGTGAAACCATAAAATGTTGTCCTTTTTTAGACCCCATGAGGAAGACAGTTTATAAATCATACAATGTTCATTATTTTCTAATGTATTTATGTAACTATATTATAATGTATTTGGACTATTTTAAATATGTATTAATTCATTCATTTATTTATTTTGTTGTAAGCCTAAACAATTTAGTATAAAACCAAATTTGCTTAATTTCATAATTAAATTTGTGTTGCTTTCCTAATTGACCATTTGCAAAACCCTCCCACCCTTAGTTACTCTTGCTATGCCCGACATACAATGCCGCTCTCACACTACACACACGTTCTCACGCAGTGAAAAGAACATTGCAGAGCAAAGAGGAAACTGACAACACAGAGAAGACAGAGCAGGTTACTTATGAAATGAAACAAGGTCTCAGGACCCTCAACTTTTAAATTGTGTCATTTTAAAAGAAATTAAAACAATAAATATTGTTTTGTGGCTCTTCAATGTGTTGTGGCAGATCACTATATTGCCTCAGTTCAAACACGTGAACCGATCGTCTTTTCATATTGACTTAAAGCACTAAATGAACATGAATAAACACCAGAAAGTGTTTAATTTCGACCGCGGAACACATCATTTTTCAAGTTTAAGTCCTCTGAAGTTAATCTGCTCTATGTTCATATACAGCTCCCGATCGGGGCCAAGTTCATGGGATTTTGTCCACAGAATGATAAGAACATGCGTTTTAACATATTATTTTATTATTTAACACTCAGTTTTTAACTTCAGCGCTGCAAGCTATGCATACGGCACCAGTGTCCTGACATTTTATCCTACCCATCAGATTTTCCTACCTCGGCTTACTGCGCATGCGCACATCAATGTTGCATCCTTTTTCTCACGCTGAACAACAATATTTAATGTATCTGTATTACTGTAAGGTGTATGTTTAGGGTTGGGGTAGGTGTACACTTTAATAAAACACAATCTAATAGACCCCTTCACGGTATACGTCACAGAAGTTCGCAGTGCGCATGTCGGGGTCAGAACGTTCATTCCATCCCATTGTGATAACCAGAGAATTTCTCGTCAAGACAAAACTTAGGGCTGTGACGGTGGCAGATTTTTACCACCGCGGTGGTAATGGACCAACTACTACAGGTGGCGCGGTGTTGTGATATATATATATATAATTCTGAAAGGCAAAAATAAATAAATGAGGCTCAATCATCTATTAACAAACATACGTGTTTATTTTAGCACTTACGTCAGTCAACACTCAGCCTGCAAAACACTAAAATAAATATCAAATAAATAATACAGTTAAATAGGAAAGTAGCCTTAAATGAGAAAGTTAAATACACCCGTGTGTGACGCCACGCACTACCGCCGGTGACGCGTTGTCACGGCCACCATCACAGCCCTAGACAAAATGCCTACTTGTTGCGTCGTGGACTGTGAAAATCGCACCAGTTCTGGAGTCAAGTAGGATTCCTGCAGGATCTCATCCGTTTCAAAAAATAGACGACATCTGTGACTGCAAGCTATTAAACGGGCAGACTGGGACAATACTACGATCAAAGAGGCTCGTGTTGGTAGCGCTCACTTCATATCAGGAAACGTTAAAGTCATCCTTTATCATCCCTTTCTGTTTGCTTAAACTCGAAAGCCTGGATTGCATGAACAGTTTTCTGTACGTTAAGCTATGCAAGTTAATAGTGTTGTAAATGTCATGGACCTGTGTCATGCTACAGACGTAGCCAGCTGCTAGTAGTTAGCCGCAGGCTAGCGCCAACATTGTGCCAACAACGGTAGAGTTAAGCCATGATAAGTAAACAAATGTTTTCTGTAAACTGTAGACAGATTTAATAGTTAGGTGAAGTTTGATATCTGGCATAAATTGTGACCTGTGGCATGCTACAGACTTAGCAGATCGCAGACTAGCTTTACATTAGCGTTTTCACTATGACAACAGTAGATCGTGTTGTAATGAATGTGTGCAATTCTTTTTTGTAGGAGAGGCATAACTTGACTCCAGTAGTCCTGAATTTGTGCCCTCCTTGTTTGTGTACACAAAACAAAGCCAGACACCTAAGACAAAAATGGAAAGGTACAAATAATAATAAAAAAGTATCTTATCTATCTATAAGGCTTGTCTGTTTCTCCTTGACACAATATGCCGGTCTATTAGCCGCGCCATTTTTCTGACCCCAAGCTGCGCGCGCACCCAACCTAGGCTTTCGATGTTTACAAACATTGAAGGGGTCTATAGGTAGAAAAAAATATGTATTGTTGATTTCCAGTAGCTGTATGCCTTCTATCCACAATCGCAAATATAACACGTAATTACTGTATGTGCTTTACTGTAAGGGTAGGTTTAGGGTTGTGGTAGGTGTACACATTAATAAAACATAATTTGACAGGTAGCATTTTTCGTTGTCGAATCGTACTGCCCACTGTTTTAATGGGAGGCAGCAAAATCTGACAGGGTAGGATAAATCAGACAGAACACCGGACATAACAGGTTTACTGGTGCAAAACAAGTACTTTAAAGGTAAAAAAGAGCTCAGGGTTCCTCAAATCTTTCCCTGCATGGCCAATCTGCTGCAGAGTTTAGCTCCAACCCTGATCAAAGTCACCTACCTGTGATTGATTTTCTAATGATTTTGAAGACTCTGATGAGCATGCTCAGGTGTGTTTGGCCCTATCCCAAATGGCACCCTAAACCCTCGCGGTCTTCATCTGAGTCCGCACTTTCGTGATGTAATGCCGCTTTAACTGTCGGGTAGAAGTCTGCTGCGAACTTGAAGCTCGACCCAGTGCAGGCTCGGCATAAGTGCGTATCGAGGGAGCATAACGGCTGCAAAGGGAGCACCCTTCTGAACGCTAAAATAAGGAATGGGACACCCTACGGTCTCATGGACTTAACGGACATGCGCACGTGACGGCCATTGTAAGTCTGTAAGACCACAAGTGCACATGAAGTGTTCCATTTGGGACAGGGCCATTGATTAGGGTTAGAGCTAAACTCTGCAGGAGGGGGCCAGATTTGAGGATGCCTGCTTTAGCTTAATCTCTGCATTCTGATTGGTCAAATCACCTGTCAATCAAGCTCTTTGTGAACGGTCAATTAACATGTAAATTTTACATCAAATTTAAATACATATGTATAAATAGTAATAATAAACTTTACATTTTTACATTTATATTTACATAATTTTCAATAAATTCATTTAAATAATTCCAAAGTAGTGTTACAGTTAAAAAAATTTATTATATGAATTAATTATATTTCTTTGATTAAAATCTGTTTTACGTCAAATTCATGTACAACATTTTTTTTATATTTTACTTCTGATTTAAGTATTTTTTTATTTTTTCTAGTTTTAATTTCCATGTAAATATTCAGTATCTACATAAGAACCATCCTTTCTATTTATATATACCACATCATTTTTTTATTCATACTGCATCTCTACAAACATCTAATGAAATAACAATTTTCAAGAAAGAACAGAAAAGAAATTACAGTAAGTGAAACCATTTTTGTTTAATAGCAAAACATTTCTTAAAGTAGGACTTTAGTCTGGGGAATATATGTTTTACGCCTCTTCACTGCAGAGCATTTTCTCTCTCTTTTTTATTGTTCTAGAAAATATGCTCTTGCTTCACAGGGGGTGGTTATATACCTAAATGAGACTCGTTTATAGAATATGTATGATTAGCATGAGAAAAACATGATTAAATTAGCACCAAGCAGGAAAAATAGATTAAAAAACATGACCGATAGTTATAGCAGACAACATAGTCATCAGGTTATTTACAAAACGAATGAAATACAACTGTAATGGAATACATGTATAAATACATATGGACTAAATCAGTATGCATAATATGTGTGTGAGCCATGCTACATCTGATGCTGAAAGCCACTAAAAGAAAGCACTTGTGTGTAAATTGCAATGTGCTCTGAAGCAGCAAAGATGTATATCACACTTTCTGCATGTCAGATCTTAAATGACAAACCACGGATAACACAGTTTTTTATCTTAAACATGCCCCACTTGCCACGTCGTCGCCCAGCATTCTGTAGCACTTCAGTGATCGTCCAACCGAAGCAATGAATTCTGGCAGACGCTACTGACTTTATGGACCAGGCTTTAAAACCTTATTTTAGTGCCATGGCTTTTGCTTAGACATATTTCTCAGTCACACACACTCACACACACGGCGACGCAGAAGCCAGATGGAGGATAAACACTAGCTGCTGAGCACCAGGCTTTTCGCCAGTCAAATGTGATTGCCATCAGTGGCAAATTAACAACAAATTAAGCAAGCGAGTTGGGTAATTACACAGTCAATCAATAAGACATACTTTACACTGGCAGCAGGTAAAATGGAGCGTAAATAGCAAACTGGAATGAATTAATATTGATTTGAATTTCCTTCATAAAGACAAACGACTGTTGTATCTGCACAATTTGTGTTACTGTTAAAATTGTTGATTTTTGAACGTCGTACAACATATGCCAGACAGACTTGAAGAAACGGTTCATTTCAAAATGTACTGCAGAAAACCAAAGGAGAAATTCTGATGTATTTTACGAATTGGTCATGAGATACATTTGAAACTACATTAGGGTAAGCAATTGATCAATCATGACATTTATGTAATTATTTTTAGTATTTAAAACTAGCTTTAAAGCCATAACTATTTTGAAATAATGATATTGATTTTAGTCCCTGAAATATGAATTATGTTTCTCCTGAGTTTTTTTTAGCATGAGGTCTCACAGCACAAGGTGAATCATTAAGCTGACACATTGTTTGTCAGGCAACTTGTTTGCGTCATCACGTCCGCTATGATGCATGGAAAATGGAGCTCGCTCACACTCTGGATACGTTAAATGACTGAATGTCATTTATTCTTTTAATATAGCATAACATTTCCAGCCATTCGTTACAAGTGGAGGAGCACTGGAATACTAGCGCAGTCTACACATAATTTAGTCATAATTCAGAAAGATTATAATTCAGACACAATGCAGTGTGCCGCTGTTTAATATTCACATGCGTTCAAACCGTACGCCTTTGAGACATGGGCTCAGGTTTAGCATAACAGTTGTGGTCTGCTTGTGGGAGGGGAATGCCACTCAGTCAATGAATGCCTTCGGTGAGGAAACATGTTTTGGAAATATTACAATTGTGTATTGCTTCGCGGATCCTTTTGAATGCTCGCTACATAGCAATGTGAAGTTTCATGTGCGATGTCAGATGTGAGGCCGTAGCAGCCCACTTTCTTCTCAGGTCATCTGAAATGCTTTAAAGACTCTTTGTGAGACACACTGGTCACAACACATGATAATTAACAGTCCTAGTCCCTATCATTTTCTTGTCATTTTACCAGTTTATTTCAAGAGCATGACAGGTATGTAATTGAGTATGTATATATAGAATATTTAGGCCTATATAGTCTACCATATAGTACCATATTACAGTATATTTAAGTATAATAAGCACATTTGCTTTCCTTTTAATAAGTGAAGGTATTTTAATGTTTAATATGTTATCCTGGTCAGTAATATTGCATGGAGCCGAACCAGTGTAGACACACAGAAAGAAATCTCTAGTCGCCTGTGAATAACAACAACTAATCAAACACTTTATTTTGCATCTCCTCAGGGGTGAGACTTCATTTTAAGAAGTAGAAGGAAAAAGAAATTAAAAGATAGAAAGTGTCAAAACAAATACTGTAAATGTTTTGTTGGGGGAAAAGGTACTAAAGATTTTGTTATGCTCCGATTCATGTTTTGTAATGTATAACAGATACTAAAGATAAATGTTATATTAGCTCCATTGGGTTATGACAACCCTGTATACTGTACATGTTAGAAATTCTTCGCTCAGCCGCCTACATGAAGGATATTATCCAGTAAAATGATATTATCCACTGTCAAACCAGCATACTGGAAAATTATTTTCCAGCCTCTCTTGTTTTGTTTGTGACCTGCAAAAAATCAGTTTGCTTGTTTTATCGCTTATGTTCTGTGAGCGTTTCCTAATCCCTGCAACAAATATACAGTTTGGTCCTTTGAGCCAAATATAATGCAAATATTAGGACACAGAACAATAGTCTAGAATAATGTGAATATTTACCAGTTAGTATTTTCTAGCTGTGATATTTAGTATGTTATGAACAAATATAATTTACACATTATCTGGCCAAATGCTGTCTGAAATGTAAGTAAATATTGTTTAAAAGCAATAGCATGCTCTTATGGAAGCTTACTTGTGCCACAAAATAAAATAAAATAAACAAATAAAAATCACAATGAATCTTTTCATTCTACAATTTTAATAGTATCTGACATTTTATATTTCCAGGGTTCCCACTCTTTCACGAAGACCAGATTCAATGACTTTCAAGGACTTTTTAAAGCACTTATTTTAAATCAAGCACCTATCAAATTGACCCCAGCATGTGTAGTGTCATGAAAGACCTTACCTTTACTTACACGTAACATTTACATTAAACATTTTAGAGTAATAATGTTTTGAATGTGTAGGTTTCATATATTTAGACCGTTCTGGGCAGTCGTGTTCAAAGGAATTTAATGAAATCCATTGAAGTCAGTACTGGTAATATTGAAATACAATGTCTAAAGTACTGATAAAATATGCATCAAACTGGGTTTGCTGATTTACAAGATTTAAATTTGAAATAATTTCTCAATTTTTTTATTAAGAAACAGTGGTTAAATGTTGTAATAACACGGTAAAACCTGTCAACATTTTTTATAAATATTTAATGAAAATGTTAAACCTTTTACATGTGCAAATCTGCAAAAAAAATATAAAGAAACAAAACAAAAAAAATGTGACTTTCTATTCACTTTTAAACTGTAAACGTTTTCACTAAGCTGTTTTTCGTATATTTCAAGTTCTACATTTTCTTCTTAGCTCCATGTAAGTTTTGGGAGTTCATTTTTAGTCCATCTTCTATCCTGAAAAGTCTGTCTTTAAGAAATGGTCTAAAAATCAGCTCCTAACACTTACTGCCAGATTCTGGAAGATAAATTATTCAAACAGTGGTACAAGAGGATGTGGTGCACAACTTATCTGTCCATAAAGCCTATAAAAATCAATCTTCGTGTATTTCACAATACTTCAGCATGTTATTCTTATTAAATGAGGGAATGTTTTAGGATTTTTCACCCAAGCAAACTCTGAGAACCTGACACCTTGTAATTCTGGAGACTCTAGGAAGGTTGCAGTTCTGGAAAATTATGGTGCTTGAGACCTTTGTTTCCTGATGGTTTCACACATAATTCTTCACATTAATTATTAATAGTTTTTTTTTCTGACCCCGCTTTCCCAATCAGCATTTTGATGTCCAATGGTCATGCCTTAACTTTGCAATTTCTGTATTGCATTAGTTTTTAATACTTCTCATGGAGATTTAATAATTTTTGACTTTCCAGTCTGAGTTAAATCTTTTATTTGGCTCATTTCATCTGTAAAAGAAAACCTGCCTTTAATAATTCTGCACACCTGAATATAAGAAATGTTTAACTTCCAGCCTTCATCAATAGTTATATATGTCAGTTATAAATGATTAAATACAAAATGAATAGTAGTTATTAAGATTGATGTGGTTTGGAATTGGTAAAATACGCTTGAAAATAAAATATGATCAGAATATCAACGTGCCTAATAATTATGCACAAACTGTAAGATGTGCTCACTTTACAAAGAGTGCGCGTGATCGTGAAAGTGAACAGCAAACGCTCATTCAAATGCGATTTCAATAACCTGCACTTTATAATGTTTGCAGAAGCGGGACACGTTGTGGGAGTGAGCAGTAATGGTCAGAAAGTCAATGGGAGCGGGCGTAAGAAAATAGTCTTACGTAGTACTTAATAGTTGTTTTTTTTGCGCTACCGCATCTCTACCCCAATCATTAGAGCCGTGTCTTTGACAGCACATATAGGAATATTTTTTAAATAGTGCCATCATTTTTTTTTCAATTTAATGCGATTGATTTAACTTTCAAGGACCTATGTTTGTTTTCAAGTACTTTCAAGGCCTTGAATCCATATGTCTGAAATTCAAGTTCTTCCAAGAAGCGTGGGAACCCTGTCTTTCATTTTATCCCATTATTCTTTTTTTGCATCCTGGTCTTTTCTTTGTTCTTTTTAAAATGTAGATTTTTTTGATGATGATGATGATGATGATGATGATGTGATGAATGCTTATTAGTTTATATCTCACAATTTTCTCTCATTTCTGGAACAAAAAGTAGAATTGCGAGATAAAAAGGCTGAATTGTGAAATGAAAAGTTGCAAGTTCCTTTCTGTTTGTTTAGTTATTTTTGCTGTGGCAGAGAAAATAAGCTTCCATATACACTTAGGTGCTATTTCTTAAAAAATTCTCAAAATTGCAATACTATCCATAGGAACAAAAGACCAGGACCACCAGGTGAAAAAATAATTTGATATGTTGTAATTATTAGGTGTCAAATAGAAAGTCAGCCAGAAAGGGACCTTGAGCTGCCAAAAGTTTAATAAAAGTAATTATTAGCACGCCTCGTGTTGCACATTTCCTCTGATGCTAGACAAATGAAGGCTTGGTTAGCCGAGATGTTTGCTTCATCATTCATTCCCCCCACCCACAGCTGATTGATTGCTGTGATTTTATTAAGAAAAGGAGAAGGGGAAATTGAAAAATGCTGGTTGCAGTGTGGAAACACAGCGTTGATTATAAACTCTTAGGTGAGACAAAGGGGCCACCTTTCTATTTGTAGCCCAACAAATAGGCAGCTGGTGTTTTTGACAGGTGTCTGATTGCGTGCTACAAAATACATTAAAAAAGCAAACAAATTGATGCATTTTTTGTGCCTCTCGTGGTAAATGGAGTTGGGCCTGATGGATGCTATTACCCAGGGATCTGATTGGCAGGACGCAGTCACTGAATAGCACAGGTGTTTTGGGGAGAGCAGTTTGTGTAGGCTATCTGTTGCGCTGAATATTCTTGCTTAAATCGTGATCTTCTGAAGTGTTTCTGTAGAACCGTTCATTATGGCAGTGTAATTGGTTTAACCTTTTAAATGGATAGATGATTTCCCATAGTGTGACACTTATGATTTAATTATAATATTTATAATGAATGGAACATATGCAGCCTCTTTCACAAATTGGACAAACCTAAATCAGCGGTCCTTAATTGGTTTCACTTCAGGACACAGATTGGTCATCAAATGAGCACAACACAGTACCAAAATTGTTTATCAGACAAAAGAAAGCATAAATGTTCTTATAATTGAACATAGTTTTTTTGTTGTTTTTTCATTATTATACAATTTCTCTTAAGCATAGAGGTAAGAAACTTGTTGCACTGTTATGTTTTGATTCACTAAACAGAACCGGCTCATAAGAATCATTTGTTTGGGAATCACACTACACAGGTTGTGTTTTATATGTTTGATTCACTAAACAGAACCGGCTCATAAGAATAATTTGTTTGGGAATCACACTACACAGGTTGTGTTTTATATGTTTGATTCACTAAACAGAACCGGCTCATAAGAATAATTTGTTTGGGAATTACACTACGCAGGTTGTGTTTTATATGTTTGATTCACTAAACAGAACCGGCTCATAAGAATAATTTGTTTGGGAATCACACTACACAGGTTGTGTTTTATATGTTTGATTCACTAAACAGAACCGGCTCATAAGAATAATTTGTTTGGGAATCACACTACACAGGTTGTGTTTTATATGTTTGATTCACTAAACAGAACCGGCTCATAAGAATAATTTGTTTGGGAATCACACTACGCAGGTTGTGCTTTATGTGTTTGATTCACTAAAAAGAACCGGCTCATAAGAATCATTTGTTTGGGAATCACACTACGCAGGTTGTGTTTTATGTGTTTGATTCACTAAAAATAACCATATGGAGGGACACAGATTTCATGACTCAATTTGATTTCAAATCATATGCTTTTGATTTAAGTCGATTCTTTTGCACCAACTGCTGGTTTGATTCACTAAAAGAACTAGCTCATAAGAGTCACTTACCCGGGAGCTACTTACGATGGTTGTAGGGTATGTGTTTGTTTCACTAAAAATAACTGAATCAGTGGTGTCATGCATTTTGGAATCAGACTACACTTGTTGCGCTGCATGTTTTTGATTCACTGAAAGATCTGATTCATACTGAAAAAGTCATTTTTTTCTGAATCACTCTACACTTGATCATCCGTAATAATTTGATTTAAAAATAAATATAATAAAAAAGCAGATCATAAGTCATGTTTGGGAATCACGCTTGAACCGAGTCACACTGTATGTTCAGAACTGTTGCACTTTATGTGTTTAACTCACTAAGAAGACAAATCTGATAAAATATTTAAAATCTGATTTATTTTGCTATGCTAAATAGAGTTGGTTTTATTTTAAAATGTAGATTTTGATTGAGAATCGTTTTCCATGCAAAGCAATGTAATTATCTTGTGATTTTGGAGACGAGGCACCGGTCAGTGCCACCGATTGCATTTTCTCAGTATCTGGAGAAAGTCAGAGTGGACCTAGTCCATGGAAGGGAGATTTTTAATGTGAAGTCCAGGTGGGTGAGCGCAGGTTTAGTGACTGTTCTGTGACCTGTGTTCTGTCGGTCGTAGTGGGAGGATGATGTCCCTGTCAGCTCCTCTCACCCTTATGTTCTCATTATCCACCTCCTGTCCCCATGCTCCAAATGACAGACTCAGGGACAGGAGCACACAGACATCCACCACAGATTATTATTTAAAGAAATAGTGCATTATGGGGAAAAGGGAAGAATATAAGCTAATAGGTGACCTTCTGCAAAATAAGCAGTGCGGGTTAAGCTTTAAGACTTAAGTTGGAATAAATATTACCGTTTATCTTGTATCCAGTGGAAAATGGCCAACAACAGAGCAAGAATAGGTTCTTTTCACACTCTCTGATAACTATTCACACATATCTAAGAGGCTAATATCAGTACATATGCCGTCTGGAGAGAGAAGCTCTTTCTGCTTGATCTCATGGAATTTATATACAAATATTTATTTAGTGTAGTGAGTGCATGACCATACTGAACACTTACAGGCGATAGTGCTTTCTCTCAGTTTAATTATATTTTATGCTCAATGGGCATTAAAAATATACTTGGCACTGGTGAAGGAAGGGATTGTGAAATGAGAACGTGAGACATTAAAGATCATAGTGCTTTATAACAAAATGATAATTAAAACGATTGTTCAATCAAACATTATTGTATCATCATTTACTCACCTTTTTATATTTTTAATATATACTTTTGTGAAGATTTTTCTTTTTATGAAAGTCTTTCCATATAACATAAGTTTAAAGAGACCAGGAGTTGTCAAAGGACAATACAATAAATTAATAATTTGAAAGCTGTTCCCACAGCTAATTTGTTTCCTGGTTTTAGGTAGTTGCTGGTATTTAACTAAATTAATTCCTTACCTTATATTAGGGAAATCATGACCATATTGTAATAATTTGTTCCCTCGTTTTAATTGACTTAAACAAAGAATTCACCCAAAAATGAAAATCTTTTGAAAATGTACTCACCCTCAGTCCATCCCTGTTGGAAAAAAACAAACAAACAAAAAAAAGCACCAGCAAATGCTGATTAGGTATGTTTTGAAGAATGGACACTGGTTTGAGCTGGTTTAAGCTGGTCCTGAGCTGGTTATGAGCTGGTTTAAGCTAGTCATGTGCTGGCCATACTGCAACTAGTTTCTGTTATTTATGTTACATGTAACTTACTCACCAACACTGTTTAGCATTACATCACTTGCTCACAATGGATTCACCAATTAATACACTGAATGGGTGCCGTCAGAATGTGAGTCCAAACAGTGGATGGATTGGTGAGCAAGTGACATGTGAAAAAAAACACATTTCTATATCTTGGATGACTACAAATTAAGTTGTAGAAACAAAGTAATAAAGTAACAGCAAGTTTTAATGATGGGTCAGTAAAGGTTGATTAACTACTTATTTACCGCTTTGAATAGTATTTATTATTGCCTTGTAATGAAGGAGTTGGGTTAAAAGTCTATTTGTAGCATCATGTAAAGTTTTATAAGGCACTATTAAAGCACATAATCACTTTTACAAATGGCCCAAGAAAGAATGTCATTGTTTTCCAGCCAGGAGCTTTGTGGTGGTCGTAGAACCTAATCATGTGTCCTTGGGCGCACATGGCATGCACAGATTTTTCCATCAGATCCCCGTTAAGGTACACTTTGAATCTCCACCCCTACCCTTTTAATTAAATGAAAGCACAGCGGGTCACATACAAGCTCAAAGTCACACCACAGAAACGGATAGAAGCACCTAGCATTGTGCTCATGGTCGGAATACGCAAATATGGCTACTCAGCGGGGTGACCAGAAATATGAAATTAAAGGGGAAATGGGGTTGAATATCTGCAGGGCACAATTCAGAGGTCAACTTTAGCTCCTAATGTGATTTACTAATATTATAAAAGAAATAGTCAAAACACTAGCTTGATCTTAGCAACTTAATGGAATAGTGAAATGGACAAATTCTTTATCTGGTCGTCATTTACTCACCCTAATGTTGCTTCAGACATGTATGACTTTATTTCTGATCATTTTTGAAGAAAGTGCTGCTTTCTGTTTTGCAGGTATTTACACATTTTCTGCTTCTAGAAATATCATAAAAGTGGCCTGCATCCACTTGTGATCTATATTTCAAGTCTATAGCTTACAGTTGTTACTAACTGATATCTTTCTCTTCAGTTGTGATTGCTGTGATTAATGACGAGTCGTTAAGTTTAAATTATTCAGCCTGGTTCTTTCATGTATTCAGACATCCATACTTTTTAATATTAAGATTAGGCAGATTTTCAATGAATACCCACAAATAAATTTGCAAAAATGTATTTGAAATACATTTATTTCAGGCTAAATATGCTATAAATTGTGCTTTTAGTATACTAAACTGGTATACTTAAAGTCTGCTAAATTGGAACGATAAATTTTGTATTTAATGCACTTTAATTGTGCGTCAGCAGTGCTGAAGATACAGATACGGTATACTGAAGTATATTTGATTGAACCAAAGTGCAAGTATTGCAAGTATTCTTCAGGTACGTTTAAATATCTTGCATTTATTATTCAAAGATTGTACAATTCTCATCAATAGTGATATTAAAACACATTTTAGGCTTAATATTAAGAAATGTGAATTGTGTAACTCTATAAAATTGTATTGTAATTGTTATATCAGTAAGTCTCTAGCAATATGCCAGTAAATATGTTAATATATTTGAAATATACTTAGTATGAAATACATGTGTTTTTTAATATATAACTTTTTACAAGGGATTACAACTTAAATATATATACTGTATGTTCCTCACACAAAGGTGTCATATAGCTTCAGAAGACTTTACATATAGCAAATAAATTATATAGGCCACCGTATAATTCTTTCATGGTGTATTTTTGCCATTTTGGATCTTGGCAGACACAAAAATATGTTGAAAAACCTTTGAGGCCAAAATTGATAAAATACTGTAAAAACAGAAATATTGTGAATATTAAAATAACTGTATTTTTATTTTAATATATTAATATACACAGCCATTACTCCAGTCTCTAGTGTCACATGATCTTTCAGAAATTATATGCTGATTTGTTGTTGTTTTTCAACAAAATGTGGTATTTTGTTAAATTGTAGTTCCCCTCCATGGGAACTCGAACTGCGTCCCCTAGGGGTCGCTACGGGGAACGCCCTCAGCGTGACTCGTGTCTGAAGATACATATGTAAAAACACCACCTGTTGGCCGGGCGACAGCCCATGACGTCACTATCGGCGTGCCACAATATAAGTGCCGCCGGAGATTACATCATCAGCTTTTTCGTCCTTCACTGACTGGTTTGTTTGAAGCGTGCAATCTGGTAAGAGTACAGTTTTCTCTCTATCAAATGGCGAGCACTAGCAAGGCGTTTAAGATTGTGTGTGGAAAATCGGGACCCACCGCGATGACACACACAATCTTTGCGTCTTTGTTTGGGCACGCACGCCGATGTCCTTGAGGGGAAATTTGCATGCACTGTGAGCTTTTTCTATGTAAAAGCTCCGCCTGCCTGTCCCTCTTTCCGAGGAAAGAGGGCAGCCGCCTGCTTCCGCGCGATTCGGGACCCACCGCTGCCGAGGCACGGAGGTAATGAAATTAGCAGTTGGATGTGGCCGATGAGTGAGAAAGAAAAGAAAAGAGGGACCGCCCCTTTTCGCGCGCGTCGGCCGAGAACGAGAGTGAGCTGCTGGATTGTGATGATGCGATCTTTCTGACATAATCAGATTCAGCGGCTAGTGCTCTTCTCTGCATATGAACGAGTTTTTGGGGGTTGTGGATCATAAAAATTAATCTTTCTGGCCATATCACACCCATGCTCGAGTGAGCCTTCCTTTCTTCATAAAATCTCGATGTGGAGAGTGAGAAGGAGTGAATCTCGCTTAAATGGCAGGGTATATGCAGCAGCAGGTCAGACCGTCGCTTCGTTGCACACTAAGGCGTACCAGACTGATCTGCTGAAAGACCTGGATAAGGTTCTATATAATCCAGGTCTGAGCCCGAACAACCAGGGGTCCTAGCCCATCTCGGTCTGAGGGTCAGAGATGGGCTCAGAAGGCTAGTCTTGCGACTCATGCCCCTCCCCCTCCTGCGGCTAGGGTGAGAGAGAGGCGCGGGTCAGAGAGAGGCAAGCCCTCTCATTCCTCTCTAATTCCCCTGTAACCACCGTAGATTTCACCTGACCGAGGTTAGGTGGAAATTTCCTGCTAAGCTAAGGCAAAAAAAAAAAAAAAGGGAGTTCCCTCTCATTCTGAGGAATGAGTTCTCCGCTCCTCAGAGCTCTGTGATAAGTCACTCTCCTTGCTGGTCGAGCTAGCATTGCTCCCCTCACTATAGAGGGTTATCTATGAGCATGCCGCTCCCTGCTGAGTGTCTGAGTTCCTTCTCATTCTGAGGAATGAGTTCTCCGCTCTCCAGAGCTCGTTATAGGTAGAGCTAGCATTGCTCCCCTCATTAGAGGGTCACCTTTGAGCATGCCGCTCCCTGCGGAGCGTCTGAGTTCCCTCTCATTCTGAGGAATGAGTTCTCCGCCTCAGAGCTCTGTGATAGGCCGCCTCCTTGCTGGTCGAGCTAACATTGCTCCCCTCACTATAGAGGGTTATCTATGAGCATGCCGCCCCTGCTGAGCGGCGGAGTTCCCTCTCATTCTGAGGAATGAATTCCCCGCCTCCAGAGCTCATGGTTGGGCTTGCCGCTCCTTCTGAGCGGCAGAGTGCCTTCTCATTCTGAGGAATGAGTTTTCCACTCTCCAGAGCTATAGGTCTCACTCTGAGGAGTGAGTTCTCCGCCTAGAGCTCCTCATTGGTAGCTGAGTTCTTCTCATTCCGAGGAATGAGTTCTCCGCCTCCAGAGCTCGCCGCCGGTAGAGCTAGCACTGCTCCCCTCAACCAGAGGGTCACCTATGAGCATGCCGCTCCTTCTGAGCGTCAGTTTCTCCGCCCCCAGAGCTCTGTGATAGTGTGCTCCCTTCTGAGCGGGCGGAGTTCCCTCTCATTCTGAGGAATGAGTTCTCCGCCTCAGAGCTCTGAGATAGGTCGCCTCCGTGCTGGTCGAGCTAGCATTGCTCCCTCACTATAGAGGGTTATCTATGAGCATGCCGCTCCTGCTGAGCGTCGGAGTTCCTTCTCATTCTGAGGAATGAATTCTCCGCCTCCAGAGCTCGTTATAGGTAGAGCTAGCATTGTTCCCCTCATTAGAGGGTCACCTTTGAGCATGCCGCTCCCTGTGGAGCGCCTGAGTTCCCTCTCATTCTGAGGGATGAGTTCTCCGCTCCCAGAGCTCTGTGATAGGTTGCTCTCCTGGTTGGTCGAGCTAGCATTGCTATGAGCATGCCGCTCCCTTCGGGGCGTCTGAGTTCCCTCTCACTCTGAGGAGTGAGTTCTCCGCTCTAGAGCGCCTCATTGGTAGCTGAGTTCCTCTCATTCCGAGGAATGAGTTCTCCGCTCTCCAGAGCTCGTTATAGGTAGAGCTAGCATTGCTCCCCTCATTAGAGGGTCACCTTTGAGCATGCCGTTCCCTGCTGAGCGGGGAGTTCCCTCTCATTCTGAGGAATGAGTTCTCCGCTCCTCCGAGCTCTGTGATCTCTCTTGCTGGTCGAGCTAGCATTGCTCCCCTCACTATAGAGGGTTATCTATGAGCATGCCGCTCCTGCTGAGCGGGAGATCCCTCTCATTCTGAGGAATGAGTTCCCCGCCTCCAGAGCTCATGGTTGGGCTTGCCGCTCCCTTCTGAGCGGGCGGAGTGCCTTCTCATTCTGAGGAATGAGTTCTCCACTCCAGAGCTCGTTATAGGTCTCACTCTGAGGAGTGAGTTCTCCGCCTAGAGCTCCTCATTGGTAGCTGAGTTCCTCTCATTCCGAGGAATGAGTTCTCCGCCTCCAGGGCTCGCTGTTGGTAGAGCTAGCACTGCTCCCCTCAACCAGAGGGTCACCTATGAGCATGCCGCTCCCGTCTGAGCGTCCGAGTTTCTCCGCCCCCCAGAGCTCTGTGATAGGTCGCTCGCCTTGTTGGTCGAGCCAGCATTGCTCCCCTCAACCAGAGGGTCATCTATGAGCGTGCTGCTCCCTTCTGGGCGTCTGAGTTCCCTCTCACTCCGAGGAATGAGTAGTTCTCCGCTCCAGGGCATAGAACGTTCTTCTAATAAGTGCACACGCTAGACTTTGGGCACTTTCTAAAATCCACTCAGTGGTAAGTCCGCACATCAAGATTCTGCATTCTTTCTAAAAATCCCGTAAGGGTAGGGTTACGCACAGCCGTGCCCATTTTGAGTTGGTTAAAGCCCCAGCTTGTGCCTTGGGCCCCGCTCCCTTGTCCCATATGTGTTGGGTCCAAAAAAAAAAAAAAAAAAAAAAAAAGGGAAAAGGGGTGTACACTACCAAGAGGTCTGTTGAGACAGTTCCCTCAGTAAGGAGCAAGTGGTAACCCCTGAGTGATCGGCCAGGACCTAGTGAGCCAGGTGCCTGGCCATATCCCCTATAAAGGAATCTTTTCTGATTCCAAGACTTTGAGCTCTACCCTAGGCCCGGTAATCCCGGCACCTAGCAGGTAAGTACTAGGTATGCAGCTCGGACCTTGGCGAAGGGATAATATCACTGACAGCCATCAGCCGTCCCAGGGGCAACTCCTTAGCCGGGTAGAGTTGGCTTAGTGCTCGCGCGAAATTGGCTTGCATTCCCCAGCATGGTGAAGTGGGTATAACGTTCCCGTAGCGACCCCTAGGGACGCAGTTCGAGTTCCCATGGAGGAACGTCTCAGGTTACGATGTAACCATGGTTCCCTGAATGGGGAACGAGACACTGCGTCCCCTAGGCTTTGGGCCATGCTTCGGACGCAAGCTTCAGACGAAGAAGCTGATGATGTAATCTCCGGCGGCACTTATATTGTGCCGGTAGTGACGTCATGGGCTGTCGCCGCCAACAGGTGGTGTTTTTACATATGTATCTTCAGACACGAGTCACGCTGAGGCGTTCCCGTAGCGACCCCTAGGGGACGCGAGTGTCTCGTTCCCCATTCGGGGAACCATGGTTATCACGTAACCTGAGACGTTTTTGTGGCCACTCTTTTCAGGTCAATTCAAATCTCAAAACAAAATAGTTTATAATATTTTGTTTACCACTGACAGTCATGCAGGTTTGGAACGACATGGGGGTGAGTAAATGAGGATCCCCAAAAAGGTGTAATGTGATTTACTGTCGTCCTTTCCACAAATCCTAATATTTATTGGTTCTAGTTGTAACATATTGCACAACTGTTGTTTGAGAGGAATCAGCTTTCAAAATCATCCTTTTTGAACGATGCCTTGCTAGCACAGCTGTCTACACTCGGATGGCATCAAATGGGCTTCTGCTGAAATCTGACCATCAATATCTTGTAAGAAGACTGACAGTGGTGACATCTAATCACTGCCCTACTGACATGCCATAACTCCCGTCTGATACACGTCAGACTGAGGAGCTCATTGACATGAGATCCTCTATTTATAGCGCTGTATGTCTGCTGTGAGAGGCTGGATGAATCGAGGAGACTTTTTACAGGACTCATTAGCCTCACGCTGTTTATCATGCACTGTTTCCATATTAATTGATCTGCTTACAATCTTGAAACGCCTGGGAACTTGATTGTTAGTTGGATATGGAGATATTGGACATCTGTTGCAGTATTTGAATTCTGTTTAATTATAATAATGCTAGTCTTAACTCTAATGTTTGGGAAGGATGTGAGAAAGCCTGCAGATTTATACTTTTCTAGTTAGTCAAACTGAATTCTTTATAATGTCAAAAAATAAGACTTTTGGAGTGGCTGACATAACTGTAGGTACAATAGGATGTCCCAGAAGTATTTATAAGTACTTTTTAAATGCAACTTTTTAGTAAATGATAGTCACATTAAAAGTTTTAGAAACTTTTACAATGCATTCATCATTTATTTGGACTACTATTATAAAGCTATTAACTAAGCTATTATACATAGATGCATGCTATAATTGTATTCTTGTTCCAGACTTTCGAACTTAAGATAAGAAAACTTAAATAAAATATAAAATAAGCAACAACACACACACACATATATATATATATATATATATATATACATTAGAGTTAATTAAACTCAAAACAATGATACATTTCAGATTTAAATGTGTTACTTTCATGAACTCAAAAGCAAAAGAAATTCAAAAGAGCAAAAGTTACTTTGTGTGAACTAATTTGTTTAATTTATGTTTGCCCTGCTCAAACCAATTTATTATATGTGACCCTGAACCACAAAACCAATCATACGCATCATTTTATTTTTTTCAATTGAGATTAAAACATCATCTGAAAGCTGAATAAATAAGCTTTCCATTGATGCATGGTTTGTTAGGATAGGACAGTATTTGGCAGAGCTATTTGAAAATCTGGAATCTGAGGGTCCTATAAAGTTGTCCAAATGAGGTCCTTAGCAATGCATATTACTAATCAGAAGTTTTGATATATTTACAGTAGGAAATTTGCTAAATATCTTCATGGAACATGATCTGTACTTAATAGCCTAATGATTTTTAGCCATACAATGTATTTTTGGCTATTGCTACAAATACACCTGTGAGACTTAAGTTTTGTGGTCCAGGGTCACATTACATTAAAAATAATTATTGTTTCATTGTATTTAAGACTACCAGCTGTAAAATGAATCTTCACAAACCTGCACTGTTGGATTGAGTTGAAGTTTGTACTTGATAACCGGCAGCGGAACCTCACAAATGTCCTCAAAAGGTGTACATTTACATTTTAGAAAGTGATAAAATGATCCTGAACATTTCTGGGTCTATTCAGCTGTACAAAAAATGTACCCGCACACTTTACCTACGGATCCCTACGAATATAAATGAGATGACCTCTCCTTTTCAGCCAGTATCTCTCTTGTCTTTCTGCTCTGTCTGTGATGTCCAGCAGTGGAAACTCTATAGCTCTCTTTCTTCTACAACAGTCTCCTTGACTTTGACAGGGATGGCAGTTTGCCATCAAAAGAGGACAGTGTAACACTGCACTTGAAGGAAATGCTAATGTGGGAAAGAAAGAAGTGTGTGAGATCTTATGCTACAAGAAGATTAAAATCCAGGCCTGAATGAAATGTGATGCATGCAAAGTATCTGATGAAGTGAAAAGTTAAAAGTTTCCTGCTTTAACACTATTGTATGTGTACCGTTTCTCCTTACGCTACTCAGGAGCCGCTCAGACCATATCAGGTACTGCTCTTTTTCTTCCATCTGGATCTCATCACCTTTCAGCATCTTCCTACTCCTAACTTTTCTTTCTTTGCACATATTTTTCCAGTTTTGCATGGTTTTACTGCCAGCCGTTGAGGCCGTCTGCATGTTTTTCAACCTTACATTTTATTTTTCTGATCCTAAGAATCTGACATACCTTGTTTTTTTTATCTCTAAGTGAGACATTTTAGAAGTTTTTCATCAAAACCGCATGTGCTATATTAAAACACCCAGGACCAGGTGCATTTCAGATTTCCACAAGACTCGTCTTTCTGAACCTTTACACTCTCTTCCCACATACATTCCTGGCCAAGTTCTTCACAGATATTGCGAACTGTTACTCTAAAGAATAATTTTACTTTATTCATGAAGTACTGACATTTCTAGTCAAGTGCTCTTAAAATTGAATATTTTAGCTGTTTTAATAACAACTTTTTACAAACGGTGTAATTTTGTTACCCTTATCTTAACCCTTAGAAGTAATTCTCGTTCAGCTATTTGAGTGTTTTTTATTGTCTTTTTTAATCGTTGTTTCTATTTACACTAAGTGCAAATAGTCCGCTTTGTTGGCAGAGGCTATTTACTGTAACTCCACCCACCAATGTGTGATTGGGCTAGTCAACACTGCAAAAGACGATAGTCACAGAAGAGCTCTAGTGGCGTAGATGGGAAAGCACGTGCCACAGTTGGTTTTGACGTGATCGAGTCCGAATCAGCCTTTTGACTTTTTTTTTCTCCCTTTTCAAATATCATATCACATCGGAAAGGAATTTATTTTCAATGAAAATGAAGGAAATAATCGAAAAGTTGAAAATAAAATATTGGGTAGGGCAGGTGTAGGGAGGGCTTATATTGTCCCAATAAGGTGTCATCCATTTAATAATTGCAATTAAAATGATAAATTGCACGCAGTGTGATTAAAACATACTGTTTTTTAATGTACTACAACAATGAGGTGCAAATAATTACCACTATTTGTAATAAGTAGTATAAATAGCAGAACATACTGCTATTTTAAAATAGTGTAAATAGAATATATAGCTATACACTTAGTGAAAATAACCACAGCTTTTTAATTGCATGAATCTTAAAATTACAGGTAATATCAATACTTTAAGGTAATGAATTTAGATAACACTCACATATAGATATGTGACAAAGGTCTGTTATCAAAAGAGACCTTCCCCAATTTAACAGTCCAGTATAAAACTGGTGGTGCCTACAAACGTATGGTCCTTTACTTTGATTGACTCAGTTAAAATTATTATAGTATCCGAATTTAAAGTTTAGTACAGTTTCACTGTACTTTACACCTCTACTCTAAGCAATACAGAGAGGTGAAGGGAAACACTGTGTCCTAACTACAAGGGATGCAATGCGATGTTATGTGACATCACGACACTTGATAAAATGTATCGTTTCCATGTTAATCTGAGATTTTGTCCTAACCAGCCACGACAGCGACATGCAAAGTTATCTATTTTAAAAACTGTTTCTGTTTCTATTGGAACAACAACATACAAAATATTACAATGATAATCTCAGGTACTGACTATGTGCTTTATTCAATGTTAAAGGTGTCTAATTTGAGTTTGAATCTCATATTGCGTGACATTTACAGCCACACGGAAAGCAGCAATGTAGTTTACCTCAGATCTTGAAAATAAGCTAAATTAAAGCAAACGTACGAAAAGGCAAACTCAATGCGAACCAACAAGTGTTTACCATGACCAAGATATCGGTTACTCAGTATGTACATTTAATAATGGTAAGAATTTATAAATTAGATTATACATTTGTCCATTTCATTGGGAGTGCAGTGCGCTTCTCGCTTCTGAATGTATGTGATATTTGATTGATTCGCATTGTAGTGTTGCACCTGGTTTGCAGCAAAATTGCTCGTCACTGGAATCTTGTCTGGTTAGGACACGGTGCAACACATCAATGGCAGTAGCCTGAATCTTACAAAATCAGGCAAAACATGTCACAGTCAATTTATCACCACAATCCAAAGAATGCAATTTGATAAAATGTATTTTGTGACCATTAAGGTGTTTTTTGTTTTATTTTGTTTTTTTGAACTGTGACATTATTTAATGACATCTTCAATTATCATTAGCATAATGAGATAAAAGATTATCGTTTTCATATTTACTGTAATGTGACATTTTATAAAGATAGATAGAGATAAATTGTAAATACATTTATTCTGCTGCCTGTTTATTCTGCTGGAACTGCTTTCATTGTACACTGGTTTTGTTTAACTGTTAGAACTGACTGTTGACTGTTAAAATGACTGTATTACATAAAGAAAATGATCACTTAACATAATAGGAATAGTAAAAGATAAACATCAGGGCAGATTATAGTAATGAGGTTTGGGGTGAAATGTTCTTTAAATAATGTAAATTTTAGAAATCTTAATGGTTTAAAATGTAGGCTTTATTTTCTTTTTTTCATGACAGGCTTTGTGACATTCACACAGTGAAAAAAACCTGGAAACAGAACCGTTGTAAAGGCAATGACTTTGAGGAAACCATTTTGTGAAGAAAAAAAGGCATAAAAGATTTTTTCTAGCCACACAGATGGGTTTAAATTCAGATGTGTAATCTATTTCAAATGACTTCTTCACAATGCAAAGACATTCACTACTGCACTTGCATGCCTTCACACTCTGCTGTCAGTGAATTAGTACTTCTTCCATGCCTATGCTATTCTGACTAAGCCAGTTCGAAACTTCCTTTAATAGGGGCATAGTTCAAACCTACTGTGTGCTTGTGAATAGGTACATCTGAGATGGTTAATTTGTGCATTCAACAGAAAGGAAAGCTATTTCCTTTCCCAGTTGCACTCAATTTCTTTGGCTGACAGGAAAGGATGCTGTCTAAACAGCTGTTGGACAGGTTTATGTTTGCTTAACAACTGCGTTCCATCGTCTGTTTTTAGACAGTTTCACGTCAACCTGTTGGCGAGCAGCCATGACTTGGAAGTGCAAATGAAAATGAATATTTGAAGTGAAGAAGCCATTAGTAACCTTCTAAAAATTGCTTCTTTAAATGAATTATTAAGCCAAATCTGGCATTAAAATATATATAATAATTAATAATACTAATATAATATACAATTAATAAAACACATTCCCAGAGTACCTTTTCATGTGTATCAGCCTTGAGAAGTTCTCGCTTCAGGAAAAGTGAATATTACCCATGGGATCTGTTCTTAAAAAGGTTTTGAGAATAAAAGATATGCTATTATCATGAAACTTAACATGAGTTAATTACATTTCCGAGTCAGGTGACTCAACCTGTAGAGTGCTCCAATCCTCCTAGCCACTATTATTCAGCATATTCGTAATAACATTTACTTTTCTATTTATGTATATGGCTGTGTGCCAAAATCTAGTGAGCCGCATATCTATAGTGTAAAGAATAATCATATAATAAGTGCAGTTGAGGGGAGGTCAGAGATGGAGCTCGTTGTGAATGTGAGGGATGGACACCTTGGTGGGGTTATGGGGCAGAACTGAACCAGACTGTCACGGCCTTGAAGGCTAAATGAATGAGTTAAATCACAATCAGTCTTTTAGCCAATCACATTTTGGCTTGCTTGAGGTGACATTGTAGATGAGGTAGACTGCAATTGCAAAGATAAAACACGTTCGTGTGACTGCAGTCTATCTGTCATGTTCACCTACAGGTTCCTCAGAGCTTCTTTGTAATGGTGTAGTTAAGCGTAGGTTTACAGTGAGTAAACAATGAGTTCGCTATATTCTTGTGTGTGTGGGGGGGTATGCATATCATTGTTTTGTCTTTTAAAGTTGAAGTACAAAACAAAAAGTTTGTCATTTTTGGACACTTAAAAATGTATGAAATTCAGTCCACCACATTGAAAATTACAAATGATACTGGAATATTTCTCACAGCTTTCTTTTGCAGTGATTTTTTACTACTACTCTCGAGTTGGTTTGTAGTGAATGTATAAAGTCAGTATTTGTCAGAGGTGCTAGAGGTGTAAGCACTGCATTTATTTGATCGAATAATACAGTACAAACAGAATTAAATTGAATTAAAATATCTGTTAAAATTATTTATTCCTGTGTTCATCAGTCATTACTCCAGATTTCAGTGTCACATGATCCTTCAGAAAATATATTAATTTGCTGCTTATGAAACATTCAGTATTATTTTAAACAGTCTTTTTTGAATACATTTTTTGTGGAAACAATGATAGACTACTATTCAAAATTTTGGGTAAGATTTAAAATAAAATAAAATTGTATTCAGCAAGTATTTAAAGTATTAAAAAAAGTGAAATAAATGAATAATGTTAAAAAAGATTTCTATTTCAAATAAATGCTCGTGATTTTAACTTTCTGTGCATTAAAGTGTCCTAACAAACAATAACATTGCAGTTTCCACAAAAACGTTAAGCATCCTTTTTTAACATTGATAATAAGTGACACTAAAGGGATACATTACATTTTAAAATATATCAATATAGAATACTCTTATAAAACCTAATATATTTTTACATTTAAAAAACATTTCACAATATTGCTGTTTTGTCAAAAAAACTTTGAGACTAGTAGGTTGAAAGCGACTGTGAAAAGAAAAGATACAAAAGTTATACAGGTTTAGAACAACATGATGGTGAGTAAACGATGACAGAATGTTAATTCTTAAATGAACTGTCCCGTTAATTGTCCAACTTTTTGGGGGGCTCACTTACAGATATTCCAGCATCAGTCTGTAAAATCTTCCAGATTATGCATTTTCAGAGTCTAATATCACTTATGACCTTATGCTAATGTGACACAGCTTCATAACATTTCAAAAACAGCTGAAATTAATGTGACATTTTCTCAATGTACATGCACTGAAACTCTTTCCTATGAGCCTTTTCAGTTCTGGCCAGGCCTTCCAGCTAGTGCTTTTTCCTTTCTTTTGTTTGGCGTGATTGCGGCAGCGTGAAACTTGGCTTCATGGATGTTTAGCGTCCGCCATGGCCGGAGATTGTGGCGGCAAAGCACCTCTGTGGTCTAACAAACACTCCCAGCATGCCTTTCTGCTAATGCTCCTTCATGGAGTGGACGATGCTTTATCATCCCTAACGTTCACAACTCGGGAGGACAAGCTAAATGTGTTGTTTCTCCACGCCGATTTGTTGTTCTTGACTGGGACACGCGGGGCTGAGCCAGACACAGTTGTAGTGGGGAAATTAAGATGTTTTTCGGGTCTCTGTAAATGTCATGAATGCTTGAAGGCATCTGATTGCTTTACCACACAAATTTGCATCGTCTCACGGTGGCTCTAAAATTTGTGTTTTACTCTGCGTGTAAGGAGAAAGTGTTTAAAAGCATTCTTTGGTCATTTTTTATGCCTCTAAGCTCTGTGGATATAAGGATACAACAAGGTGACTTTTGCTTTTCTGCTGTTTTCACCTGCAAGGTATAATGGATCCCCATTTTGAATGTAAGGGAGTGATGCAGCCTCTAATTATCAGCTGTTACTGGCTTGCAGTGAAGTGTATCAGATACTTTTGCTTGCCTGTGTGTTTGCACAGCTTCGGGTCTGGGTATTATGCTGTTGAGAGTCGCTGTTGATTGCCAGCTTCCATCAGCTTGTGTTTAGATGGAGAGGTTTGATAAAGTTTTGCCGTGAGCAGCAATTACCAGCCTTCCCCTCTCAGTGCCTAAGAGCTGCAGTCTTGTTGCCGGGGTGTTCCACACACACCACAAACACACAAGGCTGTAAAATCAATACGTCCAAACCGAGAACCCAGCCGCTACATCTTAACATCACGCGCCTGCACGACATCTACATGCTTCTCCAAACGTTGTTGCTTGTTACATTTATTTGCACGTCACTCTTATTTTCTTATTGTCCTGCAAATGTATGCAGGTGTTATGCAAAAACATCAGTATTCAAAGGATTCCTCATGAGGATTCGCATTATCATGGCAGTCATCTATTCAGCTTCAGCCTCAACTTTTACAATTTCATGATACCAGAGCAGAATGAAACAGGATCTGAATTGTAATAGTATTTTTGAGGGGTTTTTTGTGCTTAAAGAAAGAGTGTCATGATTGCCTCTCTGACTGAATAGCAAGGCAACAGCCAAATGAGAAAAATTGTGTTCAGTGGATGCATTGTAATTACAATCCAGATTGTGATAAGACATGCCAAATGTAATAACCTTATTCAGGTATGGCAGTGCTTCTCACTTTTTTAGTGGCCTTGGCTCCGGAGGTGAATTTTTTATTCATTTTCTCCATAAGGATTTCAAAAGTTCTGCAATAAAAAAGCAATAAACCAAAGCAGTGGCCTTTTAGATGAATCACAGAATGGCAACTGTGATGTTTAAGCTAACAAGTATATGAAAATTAAAGGACTGTATACTTAAACGTTTTTTCAACCATTTCAAATTATTATGTAATATAATTAAAAATTCAAATATTTTTTATAAAATAAAAAATTCTAGTTAGTATCAAGTTATTGATACACAGTAGACCTCGAAATTATTAAGTATAACTATTTAAAAATCTAGTATATCTGTATATATACAACCTGAATTCTGGAAATGTTGGGACGTGTTTTTAAATTTGAATAAAATGAAAACTAAAAGACTTTCAAATCATGTGAGTCAATATTTTACAATAGAATACAATATAACATATAAAACATAAGAAATATTAAAACTTTTACACTTTTATCAGCTAAATTAGCTAATTTCAAATTTGATGGCTGCTACAGGTCTCAAAAAAGTTGGCACGGGGGCAACAAAGGGATGAAAAAGCAAGACATTTTGAAAGGATTCAGCTGGGAGAACATCTAGCAACTAATTAATAATAATAATTAGTTGTATTTATATAGAGCTTTTCTAGAACCTCAAAGCGCTTTACAACATAAGGGGGTATCTCCTCAACCACCACCAGTTGGGACTTATTAAGTTAATTGACATCAGGTCTGTTAGCTATATTAGCTATAAAAGAGATGTCTTAGAAAGGCAGAGTCTTTCAGAAGTAAAGATGGGCAGAGGCTTTTCAATCTGTGAAAGAGTGCATATAAAGTTTGTGGAATCCTTTAAAAACAACGTTCCTCAACGTCAAATTACAAAGGCTTTGCAAATCTCATCGTCTACAGGGCATAACATCATCAAAAGATTCAGAGAAACTGGAGAAATCTCTGTGCGTAAGGGACAAGGCCGAAGACCTTTGTTGGATCCTCGTGGTCTTCGGGCCCTCAGAAGACACTGCATCACTCATCGGCATGATTGTGTTGTTGACATTAGTAAATGGGAATATTTCCAGAAACCACTGTCGGTAAACACAACCCGCCGTGTCATCTGCAGATGCCAACTAAAGCTCTATCATGCAAAAAGAAAGCCATATGTGAATATGGTCCAGAAGCGCCGTCGTGGAATCCAGGTGGATGCTGTACACTGATGGTGGATGAGGAGATACCCTCTGACAATGTAGAGAGCTTTAAGTGCTTAGAAAAAGCAGAACACCGCTATATAAATGTAATTAATTATTATTGTTATTACATACACACATATATATATATATATATAAAATCAATTTGTGCTTTCAAATCATTAATCATGATTAATCGTATCCAAAATAAAACTTTTTGTTTACATAATATGTGTGTGTGTACTGTGTATATATATATATACATACACACACACACATGTATATATTTCAGAAAAATATGTATATATATATATTTATATTAAATGTATTTATATACAATATAAATTATATGCACATAAATATAGACATGTAAATACATGTAAATATTGTCAAATATATCCTGTATGTGTTTGTATTTATATATATTGTACATAAAAATATACACAGAACACATATATTTATATTATGCGATTCATTGTTTGACAGCACTAAACCAATCAATTTATATATGCAATAAATATCAAATATAATGAATTTTATAAATAAGAATTGATTTTAATTTAATTATCTTATAAAATATATCAAATATAATAATAAAATATGCATTCAATATATCAATATCACATTTAATGTCAAATACAATGTTATATTGTTTCATGTGTACAGGGACTAATTATTTCATTTGCAATGAGAAGTCTTTGGTGATCATGTCTTCCACTATTATTGTTTCCAAAGTTACAGCGTCCTTTTCTGATTGGTGGATTTATTTCCAGGATTATGGTTTGTGTAGTTCTTCATTAGGAATCTGGTTGGTTTTTAAAAGTCTAAATCACACAAACTTTCGTCATCACTCAACCATTTCAAAGCATCTTTCTCGAAAGGTTTTCATGTTATTCCATATGATGAAAATTAATGGGATTTGTACTCTGTTGCTCTGTATTGTAAGTCTTGTATGTGCTTCTCTGGCTTACAGCGCAGGGTCAGAACCTGGTGACAAATAATGTCTCGGTGGTCGAGGGCGAGATGGCCATCATCAGCTGCCGGGTGAAAAACAACGACGACTCTGTCATCCAGCTGCTCAACCCCAACCGACAGACCATCTACTTCAGAGATGTTAGACGTAAGCAGTACTGACTTCTCTTTCATGTTCACAGATGAAAATGTCGTAATCTGCCCAAAGCCTGTATTGTTTTTTTGCAGAACATTCCGATTTTACTCACCAAAATGGCCCTGCAACCCCATGCAAATTCATAATTTGGCACCTCGGCATAACCAAACGCATCTCCTATCGTTTAAAGAGCAGCAAGGCATTGCATTGTTGACAAGGTCCTTTTGAATAATTGAGTGACAGAGTGCAATTGTGTCAGGCTGATTAGAGTCCTCTGAGCGGACCGTTTAGATACCAGCCTTGAGATTGTTTTGAAGCTCAATGGTGCTCTGCATGCAAAGCATATAATCTTGCCTTCCCTTCTAAATAAGGGCCTTGATGAGCTGCTAAATGACGGTCTGACCCGTGATCTGAACCTAGTTTAGCTAATGTGTGCGAATAACCTCCTCAAACCGTCCTATAAAGCGTTCTCCATGTGAATCGCTTCTGAGGTAATCTAAGATGCATGTGCATGTTTTCAGAAGTATTCCATGACATTTTAAATGCAATGTACATGTGCGGCTGGCCTGTCTCTCCGCGGGATCCCGTATCCTGCAGTTTGAGTAAATATTCAAGGACGTTTGAAGTATTTGTAGATTTCTTGCGCCTCTTTATAAGTAAATGTTGAAGTAATACTCTGATAACAGACGTTTTATGTTCTCGGTTGCTATTGGGATTAATGCTTGTTCTTTTTTATGCACAGCCATATGTCGGTAATGCTTTTTTCCAGTTCTACTCAACCTTTCAGGCCAAGATTTCATAGCTTTGGGGGAAACTGGGTTATTTTACACCCCTTTCTTCAAAGAAACAGTGATTGAATGTTGGAGTTAGAAACACATTTATGTTGCGTTATAATTCCACTCGCTCACTCGTCTCAGCGTCCGAACACATTGATGAAAGGTCAGGTTGGATTTTTGTCATGACTTTATCTAATTTAATTAATGTGCTGGTGGTATACCTAATTCTCCGAATGGGCATATTTTAGCGCCAGTTACACCCGACGCAATCTTTCCGATCGCCGCGTTCTGCGAGAGAGGGAAAGGCAGGATATGGGTTTAGGTGAGGAAGATTGACAGAAAGAGAGGGAGAGTGAGCATTCTCGCCTCAAGCTCTGACATTATTTCGATGGATGTGACTGGAGGGATGCTCAGCCTTCAATCTCTTTAATGCTGTAATGTATTATTCTGTCTAATGTTTACTTGGCTGCCAGCTCTGTGCAAAGTATGACCACTTGAACAATTCATAGTTTTATCCCTTCAGCACAGATGGCTGGCACTGTGCATTCAAAATGACACAAGAATGTGAATGTGTCTTAGCGCATATAGCATGCACCTGTGGATGCCGGCCGATGATATATTGCACAGTGCGCTTCGTTATATATTAGCATTATGATTCGGCGGCAGTTTATTGTTGCCGCTGTAGAGCGATGGCTAAGGTTTTATCACATTACATTCAGACCGCTATTCTCATTTCCTGTCACTTACGCTAGAGCTGCTCTATAAACCTTTTAAGAGCAACTTAGAATTAAACAGTGACTTTAACAGTGACGGTCGGAGAAACTGTCATTTTCATTTTCTCGAGACTTAATGATATTCGTAACAAATTACATTTCCCCGCTCAAAGATATTTTTGTCACTTTTTTTGTGAACTTACTTTTCAGTACACTCAAGTGAACTAAATTATAATACTATTAATGACAATAGGATGAAGAATGTTTCAGTGTCGTGTTATAGTGTCTGCTGTACATATAGCATACTGTTATTCTCCTGTTCTCATAGGAAATTTAATTCACTGTAAAATGTAACTCACATTGCAGGCATTAAAATTTAATGACTTCATTATTAGGGTACAACAGGTCTCACCTAAAGGAAAATGTGTTTTTTTATGATTTTTTCCCCTAAATATTAAAGAACCTTAGGATGCAACTTGTCCAATTTCAATCATATTTGGAACTTTATCATATTTAATATGGTTTATAACTTTGTTTGTATTGTTCTGCTATTAGTGAATGGATTATGTGCAATACAGATATAATACAGCTAGTTAAAGAAAATTTCACAACCATAATGCCAGATTCTGACTGCAGTGGTCAATATGGTTCCACTTTGCTCATCTAATGCCAAGCTATTTGCAGGACTACAAAGCACTGTAGTGTTTTATTTATTTACTTACTTATTTATTTGTTTGTTTTTTGTTTTCCACACCTTTTAAAAATAAAGGTGCTTCACGATGTCGAAGAAGAACCTTTTTGTCTAAATGGTTCCATAAAGAACCTTTAACATCTTGTCACAGTTTGCTGCTGTGGGGAAGCGAGGAGCACGGAGATGAAGGAGCTTTAATAAACTAAAAAGCAGGAAACATAGCGAATGCAGGAGACACAAAATAACGTTAACACCGGACATTAGACACAGGAAAATACTGGGCTTAAGTAACATGAACTAAACAAGGTAATTTAACGAGACACAGCTGAATCAAATGAACACATTCGACACAAGGGGAAGAAACTGGGTCACAGGGAGCACATGGGGAAAAAAACACAACAAAACCGGGACATAGGTCTGACATCACCTCACCCTCCCGGAAGGAGTGAAGGGTGGAAGGGTGGGAGCCTAGAAGCCTCTTAGCACTTGTACGGGATGGGCAGCCTCCAGGGCGGCACCAGTTCTCGAGCCCATGGCAGAACAGGCAAGTTCTGGAGCCCATGGCAGAACAGGCAAGTTCAGGGGGCCATGGCGGAACGGGCAGTTCGGGGGGCCAATAGCGGAACGGACAGTTCAGGGGGCCATGGCGGCATGGGCAGTTCAGGGGGCCATGGCAGAGCAGGCAGTTCAGGGGCCCAAGGTGGAGCTGGTGGTTTAGGGGTAAAAAATAATGTATTGGGAAGACTCCGGGCTCCTGGCTGGGCTCAGAAGTCCCCTCCAGGCTGTACTCAGGAACAGCAGCCCTCCTTGGGCTACATTTTGGAACAGAAGCCCACTCTGGGCTATGCACAGGAACGGGAAGCCTTTCTGGGCGAAACACAGGTACAGGAGCCCACTCTGGGCTATGCACAGCAACAGAAGCCCTGTCTGGTTTAAACTCAGGAACAGGAGCACTCTCTGGGCTCGATGTGGAAGCAGGAGCCCTCTCTGGGCTATACTCGGGATCTGTGGCCCTCTCTGAGCTTGACTCGGGATCTGCGGCCTCCCTGGGCCAGACGTGGGGACAAAAGCCTCCTATGGGCAGAACTCAGGAACAGAAGCCCTCTTCGGGCCAGACACAGGAACATAAGTCCTCTCTGGGCTGGACACAGGGGCTGGAGCCATCTCATCTCTGCACATGGGGAGAAAAAGGCAACAAAACCGGAACATAGGTCTGAAGAAGCTTTCTGTTTCACAAAAGGTTCTTTGTTGCAAAAGAAGGTTCTTCAGATTATATAAAGGTAAGAAAGAGAGGGTTCTTAAAATAACCTTTGACTCAATGGTTCTTTGTGGAACAAAAAATGGTTCTTCTAGGGCATTGCTGTGAAGAACCATTTAAGCACCTTTATTTTTAAGAGAGCATGTAGTGTTTTAGGAGAAAATAAAAGAGCCTTTTTACATCAGGACAACTTTAAGAATCTATTTTAAAGGGCTTGAAACATTATGGCGCTTACAACATACTCACTCACACACACACTGATTATTACAAATAATCAATATTTTAAATATGTATGAAATATATTCAAATTTGATTTATGCATAAAAAAACTGCAAGACATAAGTTGAAAAAGCATTGTTGTTTTTAATATATATGGTTAATAGATGGTTTTTGTGGGTTTTTTTTGCTCTATAATGAGCCCCTAAGGGGACATGGTGATCGAAAAAATATGAGATGGGAAGAAAATTTCATTTAAATGCAAACGAGTGTTTTTCAGTGTTTTACATTTTAGTCTAGGACTAGGCTTAAGCCTTGTCTGTGAAACCAGGGGAATATGTTCTACTCATTGCATTTCCATCAATATAAGAAGATATATGCTGTTTTACAAGACGATCCAATTTGTATTTGTTTCATTTAACATGCTACATGTAATTTACTGTGCCCCTTCTCTTTTCATTCTCCAATCTGTGTGTCAATTTGAGATTGGCTAGGACATCTGAAGAGCATCTCGAGCCAGCTGGGACACAGAACAATCAGATTCACTCACTGTCAACCTCTTACGGACTCTGATGCTTTAGAATTTTTAATGTGCTCTAATGAGCCCCGTTCATGCGCAGGTTTGCTTTGCAGAGATTTATATCCTTCATATTCTCCCATATTCTGCAGCACTACTACAGACGTACTGTTATGATGTAGAGAAATTACAGTCCTCCGGCATTACCTTAAGTCTGAAGCCATAGATCTGTTTGATGCATAGAGCATAAACTCTCAATATCAATTGCAATTCAGTCCGAGCACTAAGAAAAATCAGGCCTTTCATTCTCCACCCACCATCTCTCTGCTCAAAACAAGCTGGCCTCATCATTATTCTTAGGAAGGAGACAAATGCTTCCCAGGTTCAGGGTTGGGATTAAGAGGAGGTTCTTAAAATGCACCATCAAAGGTCTTAAACTTCTGATGAAGTTGCTCAATTAGAGTTTTGACTTCTTGAACTTTGAGTGTGGTTTTTAAGTTTGCTCATTTAAATGAAACTCTCCAGAACTTCATGATATATTATTATATTAGTTATATTAGTTAGTTCTGATCTTCTAATCTGATTGGCTGAGTGGAGTTCCAAAAGTTCTTCTATACAAACTTAGTGACATGCTTATAATCAGGACTTCTAAAATTGGAAATAGGACATTTTGATAGCACACGTAGAAATTACTAGTAAATTTAAACTGAATTAAAAATTAAATCTGGACGTAGAAAGTCTGAAATAGTATTTTCTTGTAAAACGTACTCTATTAATCTTTATTTACAACCTCAAAAAATATTTTTTACAGTGTTTACAACTTCTCAGACCAGAGTATGTGAGCGATACAAAGTAAAAATGTTTTTTTGGGGGGTTTTTTTGGATTATTATTATGTTAGTTTTTTTGTGGGCGGATAAAAATAGACAAACAAACTAACCAAATTTATTTCAAAACAGCTCTACTGACACATTTATTGAACGTCTATTGAAACCTTCAGTAAACTACTTGAAACAATATGATGCATTAAAAATATAATATTTATATTATAAATAATGCTGCATTTTTCAAATATTCTACATGTATATCAAATATAAAACATTTATTTATGGATTAAAAAAATAAAGCTACATAACATGTTGAAAGTTGAAAAGGCATAATTGTTTAGTTTTTTATATATGAATCAAATGGAACACTTTTAAGTTTATTTTCTATTCTATTTAAGTATTTTGATTTAAAAAAAACAATTTTTTATGAAAATATATATATTTTATTATTTTATTAAACAATACATTTGCTTAATAAGGAAAATGATAATGAAAATGACATTTAAATGCAAAGTTTCTCTAGGGAAACGCAAAACCTTTACAAAACACAAAAGCATTGAAATTGAAAGTGAGCGGTATAGCGCGGAAAAACTTTACATTTTGATTGTGTTAGGAACTATTTTAGAGTGGGGATAAAATAAACAAGCAAATTGGCCAAATGTAACCTGAACATTTTTTGACATGACTTCATATGAACAATATAATGCCTAAAAAAACTAAAATATTTGAAATTGTATTCAAAATAAATAAATCTTAATAACATGCTGAAACGCGAAACGTCATTGTATATATTTGTGTGTATATGGATCAAATGAAAAAGTATTTTTATATAAGTGTATATCATTACTTTTTTTTTGCTCTGATGCTTTTAAAGAAGTCCCTAAAGGGAAATGGAGATGGACAAAAATGGAGATGAGAGGAAAATTACATTTAAACACAAAGTTTCTCAAGGGAAACACAAAACCTGAAAGCATTGGAATAGACAGAATGAAAGGGAGCAGTACAGAGTGAAAAAGCTTAATTTTTTTTAGTGGGAGTATAAAAGGAGACAAACAAACTGGCCAAAGTTTCTTCTTCTTCTCAAACTTAATATTTTAGAGGCCTAAACATGCTCGAAAAGTCAGAAACTTTGCGTCAGAACTGGTGGCGTCTGATATGGGTTTCAAGTAGGTGTGGCAAAATGGCTCGACAGCGCCACCTATAAATATTCAGCGTGCGCCTCGAGCTCGTTTCACGTACATGTGGTACACTTATGTAACTTAACAATACCTACAAAAGTCTCCAGGTACGAAATCAGAAACCCAACAGGAAGTCGGCTATTTTGAATTTTCTCGTCATATTTTGTAGCATTTTTGCTATTTTCAGGTGTCATACTTTAACGAACTCCTCCCAGAGATTTATTCAGATGAACACCAAAATTAGTCAGTGTAATCTAAAGCCCTTTGTGACGTTAAATTGCGAAGATCTAGAGTTTTCATCGGAGGGCGTGTCCGTGGCGTCCTGTCAAATTTTGATGTTTAGCCATGAAACAGGAAGTTGTTATATCTCAGGCATGCTATGTCCGATCTACACCAAACTTCACACGTTTGATAAGAATCCTGACCTGAAGAGATCTAAGTGACCATATTCAGTTATAGTCATAGCGCCACCTGTTGACAACAGGATATGTCAGGCTTTACACTAACTTAAACATGCAATGTCCAATCTGCACCAAATTTCACACGTTTGATAAGAGCCATGGCCTGAAGACATCTACGTGCCAATGTTTAGTTATAGACATAGCGCCACCTGCTGGCTACAGGAAATTACTTGTTTTACACTAGCTTAAACACGCAATGTTCAATCTTCACCAAACTTCATATGTTTGATGAAAGTTCTAGCCTGAAGACATCTACATGTTAATGTTCAGTTATGGACGTTGCGCCACCAGCTGGCAGCAGGTTTGGTACATATAAATGACTTTGATATATTCCTCTATATTTACCTTTTTAAATGCATATTGCTCACTGTTCCCTGTCTTTCTGAAGCCACCGGTCGGCGGTGAGCCGGGCGAGGTCCCTTCCATCGCTGCTTGCAGCTTTAATTGAGCTATTGTTATACTATATCACACTCACGGCTGATTTGTCTACTTCCTACTCATCCACGTCTGTACGCCTCACTCTTTATGTTTTCTCAGCCTTGAAGGACAGTCGGTTTCAGCTGGTTAACTTCTCCGACAACGAGCTGCTGGTGTCGTTGTCCAACGTGTCACTCTCGGACGAGGGACGTTACGTGTGCCAGCTCTACACGGATCCCCCGCAAGAAGCCTACGCAGACATCACTGTGCTGGGTATGACGTCTACCTTCAGAATGCTAAAATCCTGATTATCGATTGACTTCATTGATTCCTTCACTCAGTTGAACTTGTCTAATTGAATCTCACCATGACACAATATCAACCAATTACTCTCATGCCGTTTCCAATAACACAAGCCAAACAAAAAGGAACAGATGTTGAGCTATTGATATTGGTAGATCGCTTTTGGCAGGCGTATTGACTGAATTCTTCTTAGATGTTGAAAAGGCTACATCGAGCGATTCGGGAGTTAGCTTTGTGCGCCTCTTGCGTTGAATGACACTAACATTAGAGGTTTATTATGCAGCATATTTGGACATCCTGGAGAGCTGAATGGAATTGAGTGCTCTCTAAAGTAGCATGAGTTTTATGAGGATATGCGTTCCATCACAGCATGGACTCTTAACCACAGCACATGAAAGCTTGAGGCAAGATATTAGAAAAAGAGCCCTCAAACAGCAGCTCTCGTAAGTGACAGACGCTTTAGTGTCATCAGCAAAGCACCATACGAGTTAATGTTTTATGAAGAAGTGTAACATGAGTAAAACAGCTTGTCAGTTGGTGGAGTGGGTCCAGCACTGTCCAAATACACAATGAGACAATCAAAACATATAAATTATTTGATATGTGGCTCTGAATGCTTCAGAGATAGCTGAAACCGTTTGGATTGTTGCTAAACTAGCCCTACTGTTCATCAGCATAATTGAGGTGATGAAGCTAGTCCAAAACCCAAAGTACCCAAACACCCTTTAAAACCAGTGCTGACCAGCTAAAAAGTGCTCAAAAACCCACTAAAACCAGCCAAAAGACAGCTTGACATATGCTTGTTATCCTGCTGAAGAAAACCTGCTTAAGCCAGCTGTAGACGGTTTTCAGCTTTTTGGCTTTTTTTTTCATCAACCCTACACCCCCTCCTCCCAAACAAATGCCAAAAGCTTGGCATATTTAAGAATTCATGTTTTTGATAGAAGTCTCTGATGGTCAACAAGGATGCATCTATTTGTTTAAAGACAAATATTTTGGGAAATATTATACATTTGAAAATAACAGTAATGCTGCTTGAAACATATTTTTGCAGAACCTGTGATTCTTTTTTTTTTCTTCTTTTATATTTTGTATTATTTGAATAGAAAATGCAAATAAAACAACAACAACAACAAAACATGTATTCAAAATAGAAATATTTTGTAACATTACTTACCCAAAATTTTTGAATGGAATAGTAGTTTTCACAAAATATTAAGAAGGAAAATGTTTTCAGCCTTGATAATAATAAGAAATATTTTAAGCATATAATCAGCATATTACAATAATTTATGAAGGATCATGTGACACTGGAGACTGGAGTATTGCAGCTAAAAATGTAGCTTTGCATCACAGGAATAAATTACTTTCCTTTTTATTAATGTTTTACTGCATTTCTGATCCAATAAATGCCTGTTTTATGATTTGGTGCTTTATAAAGTTTAAAACAAGTTAGATAAAAAATTATCTAAAAAGTAGTCAGAATGAGTAACCTATAGTATGTTACTAACTACAACCCATCTATGTTTATATATTTGTGTAGCACTTTTTTACAACACATATTGCTCTACAGAAGCTCTGCAAAAATAGTACCTTACAAAACAACATTGAGGAATCCACAGGAAACAGTGGCAACCCCCTAACATGGTTAGATGGTTTGAGGTAGAAACCTTGCGAGGAACCAAGGACGTCTTGCTGGTTTAGCTTGTTAAAATGCCTGGTGGGGACACCAGCACACCAGCAATCAATGCTGGAGACCAGCATCCAAACCAAAACATAGACTATAGGGTATTTTCAGATAGAATGTTGGGAAAAAAACACGATTATCTCAAAAACAACACTTTTTCATAGTTTTTCATAGTTATCGATAGTCATCCACATATCTTAGTAAAATAACAGTTTGTCCTTTATCAAGCACACAGATAAATAACATTGATCCAACGCTGAAGAGCTGCCGCACCATTTCTAATCCTGCTGTTGATCTTCTGCCAGTTCCACCAGGCAACCCAATCTTAGAATCCAACGAGGAAATCGTGAGCGAGGGGAATGAGACAGAGATAACCTGCACCGCCATGGGCAGCAAACCTGCTTCCACCATCAAATGGATGAAAGGAGACCAACCACTGCAAGGTCTGACTCAGATCCAAGGAAGATTGTTCAGATAAGTCTGTTGTGATTACTGATGCCTCTGATCTCCACACAACACCCAGTGGTCTAGATTCTGACTTGGTAATGACTTTTAATTAAGCCTTCAATAGGTGTATCCTGTGAATTGACAAGAAGATCACAACACGCAGGTCTCTGAAAGAGGATTTTTTTTTTGGTGCTTTCAGTCAAGCTTAAATAAGTAGCTTTGAATGAACTCCAACTGTTTACCTCCCACTCAGCAAATGCTGCCCACATATTAGTTCTCACTGGTTAAAGCAGTGCGGGCTGGCATAAAGAAGCGAATGTGCAGGCTGGTTAATGTGCTTATAAACAGCTTTTCTCCATTAGACAGCAGGGTGGGACTGGTGAATAACATTCAGATAGACTACCTGGGGAAACAGAGGCAAACATGGCAGATGATATGGCGCATTTAAACAGAATCTAAGTTTGATGTGTCAACTGTTTATGGATTACAAACATCACAGCTTCATTAACTGCAGTGAAAGCAGTCAGACAGTGGCCTAAGGCAAGACATTTCGTCAGCTAAATGGATCAAATACTAGCTAGTACGCAGTAAGGATCACGGAAAATGCATATTAAGGTAGTAATGACTGGTTTGTTATTAAAAAGTGTTACTTTGAACCACACAAACTCTGTTGTCATTGCACATTGCTTACAACACCATCGATTATAAAGCTTTGAAGAATATTATTATGAAGTGTAAAGCTAAATTTTGAATTGCCTTGGAAAATAATTGTTTAAAAGATTTATAAACGTTTTAAGTTTTGATTCTCTCTATTAACAAACCATTAACTACGACTTAGTATTTAGTAGGCTAGTTGTTACATTTAGATATTTGGTAGGGATGAGTATGGTCATGCAGAATATGTGCTTCATGAGTACTAATAAACAGCCAATATGTCAATAATAGACATGCTAATAAGCAGGTAGTTAGTAAGAATATGTCCCTATACTAAAGTGTTATCATTTTATATTTAAATAACAGCTTATCGTTCCACTCTGGTTTACAAATTTCAATCATCTCTTGTTTCTAAAAATATTCATATGCACTTGCAGCAGTATGAAGTAATATGTTATTTTAGTATTATTTATATACACTGCCCGGCCCCCAAAAAAAGTCACACACTCTAATATTTAATTGGACCGCCTTTAGCTTTGATTATAGCATGCATTCACCGTGGCATCATTTCGATAAGCTTCTGCAATGTCACAACATTTATTCCCATCCAGAGTTGCTTACATTTTTCACCAAGATCTTGTATTGATGATGGGACAGCTGCGCAAAGTCTTCTCCAGCACATCCCAAAGATTCTCAATGGGGTTAAGGTCTGACTCTGGACTCTGTGGTGGCCAATCCATGTGTGAAAATGATGTCTCATGCTCCCTGAACCACTCTTTCACAATTTGAGCCCGATGAATCCTGTCATTGTCCTCTTGGAATATGCCCATGCCATCAGGGAAGAAAAATCCATTGATGGAATAAACTGATCATTCAGTATATTCAGGTAGTCAGATGCCTCATTCTTTGGGCACATAACATCCGATGGGAGGATCTTACCTATCTGCTTAGTTAAATCCAGGTTCTATTTTTTCTTTTTCTTTTTGACGGGCTATAATTGCTGTGTTTAGCTTTTTCAGCTTTCTTTTTTATTTGATTTCAGTTTTAGTCATTTTAGTTCTTAAACGTGTTTCAGGCCAACATTTCTAAATTTTGGTTTAAGTTTTGTTGTGTATTAAAATGTATAAATAATTGAATTAATTACTTAATAATAATAAAAAAAATTGACATGGATTTTTACAAATTATAAGCAAATAATTAATCTAATATTTATGTGTATTTTATTTCAGCTTTATTTCAGTTAATAAAAATGTTTTTAGTAGTTTTAGTTAACAATAAACACACTGTCACAAACATTATCATGGTCATAGTTCTATTAAATAAATACAATAATATAATGAAAATTAATATCATATTATGAATGATAATAAATAATTGATTGCTCCATTGAATAGTCTGTGCAAGTGTGATGATTAAACTGCAACAGGCAACATTGTCCCAAACCCTATGATAATTTCCTAGAATTTGGAAATTATGGTTTCTATGGTATTTGTATTTATTTTTTACAATTAATCAATTAAAATGAGTACAATCCTTGATGAAAGATATTTGTGTGCTCATTAACTGAAAGACGGTCATAATATCAGGATTTAAACTGTCGTTGGTGTACAGTAGCTGATGTATTTTTTGAAACAGTGTCTTAGTATGCGCTGACAGACGAGAAGGGAGATGAGCTATAGGTCAGATCCAAGCTGTAATTATTTCCCACTTCATTAGGTCCAAGTAAACCGTCATTCCCTGTGCTGCAATTAGCTCAATGCCCTTGAGTCTAGAAATTGTCTTAGGATGAGGGCTAACATGATGGGCAGTAACCCTAGAGGCAGCTACTGACCTCAGAGCTGCTTCATATGAATGTCCTGGCCATCCATCCATCATAAGTACTGCTTACTACTATAATATCACATCTCATGTTATATTAAATAATGATTTTAGTACTTAAACTTCCTTCACGTTTAAGGTTATTTAAACCTGTTCAGTTTTTCATCTAATATTTATATTTTAATTCATCTTTATTTCTTAATTTCAAAATGCTTTTATTGTTTTTGTCTTAGCAGCAGTTTTGGGCTTTACAAATAGCTAAGCAATTAGTTGAAATACATTTCTTAGTATGAAGATGGTAGCATCGCTTAATATCAGTATCAAAGCTATATTTTAAGTAGCAATATAGCGCTGTTGCATTTTCCCTATCAATATTTGCACAATCAAATCATGTTTGAATGACTTCAACTCAGTTTGCTCACACACTGAATTGTTTGAAGCGATTCTCGTTTATTAAGAATATTTTAAAACACAGATGACAAAAAGAGCACTGGATGAAGCAGAATATTTACCTGCTATCAATTGAAGCCAAACCTGCAAATGCATCCTTTCGTTTGCCAGCGATTAACAAGCTCTTTATTAACTTCAGCACCTGCAGCGTGTGAATGCCTCGGTAGTGCAGATAAAGACATTTTACCATCAAAAGAGAACCATGCATTCGAAACAGGTGCACAAAAACACCAACAGTATTAGAAATTACTTGACATTTTACCTTGACAATTACCTTGACACAGTTTGTATGATGTTTTCTACCAAACACATCATATTACAGCATTCATTTGTAGACATTTTAGATTTTGAATAATGTTTATTGGAAAGTTGGAAACAGATTTGTCATGTAGCTTGTTGTGTAAAGGTGCGGTCACATTTTGCTGAAATTTGTTGACACGAAATGTAAAATATCTATTGTCATAACATAACATTGAATGAAATAGCTCACACAACTCACTTTTAAACCAAGCAGCGTATCTTTGCAGTGTTGGGGAGTAACCAGTTACATGTAACGGAATTATGAAATGTATTTACAAAATGAATGTAAATGTAATCTGTAACAGTTAATTACAATGTGTGATTAAATTAAGGTTAATGTTAATGATTACAAAGGGGGCTACATCTGAATATTTTCACACATATACAGAATGATCTCAAAGAAAAAAAAGAGGTACTAAAGTCTGATTTTGTGGTAGTTGTGCTTTGTATTTTGAAAGTCTGTTGGTAATCAGTGTCGAGTACTACTGTCAGGTTAACCTTGAATAGTTTAACTGTTTAAAGTGCTTAACAGTTGAAAGCATTCATTGGAAATTTAGAAAATTAATCAAATGTAGTCTGTTACATTATTTTAAGAAAGTAATTGAAATGTTACACTACATTTTAAGTAAGGTAATTTGTAATCTGTAACCTATTACATTTCCAAAGTAACCTTCCCAACAGTATGTTAGTCAGCATGATGATTTTGCGTGAAAAACTTGAACCCATTGTTAAATCTGCATGAGGAAATCTTTTGCCCTCAAGTGAAATTCCCAATTGCATAGATTCCTATTGAAAGTATAGATTTTTGGCCATGGAAATTTTGTTAACAACAGTAAATGTGACCAAACTCAACCCAATCTCAAGAGAAAAAAAACTATTTTGTTAGTCATACGATGTAAATAGTACAAAAATGTGCTGTATGTTCAGGTCATAGAAAAAGCCCACCAATTTGCAAAAACTTGAATAGTTATGAATTGCCATGAGATCTTGAGATTCAAATACTTTTAAACCTGTACAACAACAGTTGGCCAACTTTGAGACAAATTTAAACCACCTTGGACCAGCAATGCTAACAGTATTCTAGCTCATGTCATCGATAAATCAATGAAAGTGGCAAACCCCCAATACAAAGCATTTAATTTTCACATGGTGAACAAACTGTCATGCAACCCTGTGTTTTATGTCCTGTTGTGATGTTTAGACTTCACACACGTGGCTCAGGATGTGCCCTACACACGCTGCATTAAGCTTGACTGCTCGGTGTGCACTCAAAAGACCTGTCTCCCACAATAAATGAATGTGAAATTTGTCTGGAGGTGACGGTATCATTCCTCGTGACCCTCCTCCCTCTCTTGGTGACACTGTGTTATTATGAGCAGGCCGGGATGGAGAGAGCTCGCTTGTTATGGCTGACATGTCACTCTTTCGACCGTTCCCAGGTGAGGCGACTGTCGAGGAGTTATACGACAGGATGTTCACTGTCACCAGCCGGCTCAGGCTCACCGTCTCTAAGGAGGACGATGGAGTGGCCGTCATCTGCATCATTGACCACCCAGCCGTGAAGGACTTCCAGGCCCAGAAACACCTGGAAGTGCAGTGTGAGTCATCTCAAGATGAGGAGAAAACTTTCAGCTGTAAAATAGTCTCGGTTTAATCTTCCCACCTGCATACAGAGGTCAATTTGACTAACAATGTAATGAACTAAAGAACCTTTTGCTACACAATTAGACCGTTTATAAGGAAATTAACAGGAGCGAGGCCTAGGCAAGAAAGGTTCACCCAAAAATGAAATGATTCACCTTAATATCACACTTGTTTTGTTTCTGGAACACAAAATGAATAATTTTAAGCATCTTCAAGTAGCAATTTGATTGACGTTGAACCTTTGTTCCACAATTAGACCGTTTATACAGAAATAAGCCTAGATATTTGCTTATAGGAAATATAGACTTTAGTCAGGTTAGATGCTATATTGAATTCAACACAGTTGAAAATGACGCTGCGAGGGATAGACTTACATTCTTTACAATAGCACACTATATTAAAGGGATAGCTCACCCAACAATGAAAATTCGGTCATTAGTTACTGTAATTACCAGTAAGACCTTTGTTCATCTTCAGAACACAAATTAAGATATTTTTGATGAAATCCGAGAGCATTCTGACCCTGCATAGACAGCAACGGAACTGCGCAACATTCAGGGCACAGAAGGTAGTGAGGACATCGTTAAAATAGTCTACTGATTGTGACTATGAACTATTTTAGTCCACATGGACTATTTTAACAATGTCTTTACAAAATTTCTGGGCCTTATATGTGGCAGTTGTTTTTCTGGCTATGCAGGGTCAGAAAGCTCTCAGATTTAATCAAAAATATCGTAAGTTGTGTTCCGAAGAAGAACAATGGGTTTGGAACAACATGAGGGTAAGTAATTAATGGCAGAATTTTTATTTTTGGGTGAACTCTCCCTTTGAGGTACTAGATCATGTAATTTTCACCAACTCAAAACTTTCTAAAATTGTTTTATGGAATTTTTTGTCTATTGAAAGTACTGTTTTTTCAGAAAGATGTTCCGTCAGCTGAACAATCAGTATGTTGTTAAACAACAGTACAATCCATTGAATTCACTGTAATTCAGTCCCTCACTGCCTCATTTCATTCCTGTCAAATTTAGCCTGACTAAGGTCTATAGTTCACATTTTTAAGCATTTCCATGCAGCTGTTTTCCATAAATTACAGTTCTTAGTGACCACACAGCTGTTAAGCTCCAAAATTAACAGCAGCAAAGTGGTCTGTATAACTCATGCACTCATACAAAATATCAATTTGAGTCACGTGATAGGTTTATGCGAGGAACACACTGAAATTTGTTTGATTGACATTCCTCCCCTCCAGTGAGCTATATCCTGATAACCGAGTTTAGATCAGAGGGCATTTTTCAGTGAGCCGATTCTTTTCAATGAACCATTTATTTCACACTGAACGATTTGTTCATGAATCAATGTGACTCAGTGATCCGGTCAGTGTTCACAGCTCACTGGAGGGGATGATTATGTGAATAAGAGGTTAAATGTTTCCAAAGATATTACGTGGATTCAGATGTAGTCCATGACACATATGGATTGTTCTAATGGTGCTTTTTGTGTCAGTGGTCACTATAAATAGGAGAAGATCCTTTTTTAGTTGCTCTACAGAGGAAATGGTCACATGGTTTTGGACAAAAGAAATCAAGTGAGTCAATAAAGGCGGAAATTCAATTTTGGAGTGAACTATTCCTTTTAACCCGGTCGAGGTCTAGGCTTTTGCTTTAATTAAAGCAGACCCTTTCTTGTTATGCGTATCCGCCAAATAATGCATTGATTAGGAGCATTTGCCGCATGCTTTTTTTGTGGCACGGGAAGTCCTGGAAAGGTTAAGCTACCCTTTTGTAATCTTGGCAGAATATTAATTTATTCAGATAGCTGACTGCTCAGGGTGACCTTTGAGAAGAAAAGGCAGGAGGGATCAGCTCAACTGTAACAGCTTGGCATTTTGACTAACATAGATAAAAGAGAAGAAGAAAAAACATTTTACAGTACTGTTAAATTGACTGTTTAAATTCATAGCAGTGTCATCCTTCCTCACACGCTTTACCCAGGCTATAAAATCACGTACTGTCATGTTCGCACTCTTTTAGGCTCACTGGGTTGACTTAATATAGTGCAACGTGAAGAGTGAAGCCCAGAAGAGCAGCTAAGATCCGCTGCCTTCATTATACAGGTCTTTGTATTAAGCATGAATGCATAATACACATGAACGTAAATGTGCACAAATTATGTCCAAACCTGCCGGGGATGTTTTCTAATCAGACTGAGAGGCAGGTATGTGGCCTTAGAATGACAATTAGATAGATACAATAAGGGGACCGAGCTGAATCAACGTACTGCAGTGCAACTGGAAATGAGTGTGTGTTTATGTCTTTGTTGTGTCCAATGCACAGATAAACCAGAAGTGCAGATTGTGGTGGAATTCCCTGAGGGTTTGACCAGAGAAGGGGAAAATCTTGAGCTGACATGCAAAGCTAAAGGAAAACCGCTGTGAGTCCAACGCTGGGCCCTCAGGCCACTTTACTCATTTCATATTAATTTGTTTGGTTGCTTTATCATGCAGATAATAATAGATGATAACAAGAATAACTCAGGCAGGTATGCAAATAAGTACATGGTTTGGTGTTGATATTTCATACTTATTTTGCATTTATTTTGTTGTTTTGATAGACAGACACACACACACACAATAGATACACAGAACAGACAGACAGATGGAATACTAAGATTTAGATACTGTAAATTTAATCCTGTAATTAAAAATAATATAAATCAGCCCATAACGAAAACAAGACTTTGCAGCTGAACTTTGATAGCATCGTGTTCATTTGTTTGCACAGGTGTTGATATTAAAGCGGTGCTAAAGTTGCCCTGAATAAAGCGCATTATTCTCTCCTCTCTGACTCTGTCTGAGCATTTTCACACCGAGCACTAAATGATTACTCTGATGTTTTACAGGCCTCATCAAATTAACTGGCTCAAAGTGGATGATGATTTCCCCTCCCACGCCGTGATTACTGGCTCTGATCTCTTCATCGAAAACCTTAACAAGTCCTACAATGGAACTTACCGCTGTGTGGCATCTAACTTAGTGGGAGAAGCCTACGATGATTACATCCTTTATGTATACGGTATGTACTTGAACTTAATCTGCGTTGTAAACAACAATCCATAAGAGCAGCGTTTCCCAGACAGTTAAATCTATAGTCTTGGACAAAATGACAGTGTTAATGGTTAGTTTTCTATATCAGTCTAAGTCTTGGTTTAATCTGTGTCTGGACAACCAGCCCTTGATGTCTACATGTAATTAGCTGCGTGATGATGTGTTGTGACTTAAGGATTTCAAGTTCCACATGCATTTGCTTTTCAAAGAAGCTTGATGTTTTGTTCAAAACTGAAGCTTTTAACCCTCTATTGCACATTGTTGCTTCTGTGTTTACTTCATTTGATGCTAATAAAATGGGTAATATTGAAGAAATGCTTTTTGGTTGCACAACGTATTTTTCTGGCATAATGCACCATTTAGAGAATGCACATTTTTGCTTTGGAAAGTTGCCTTCATTACTGCATTTTTATTGATTTTTTTTCCCATCCTTCAAAAATATTATTCATATTACTTAGTGAGTAGGCTTTATTTTAAAACATTCAAAGCCACATAAATTATTTGTATGTTTTGAGGAATTGCTTAAATATGTTTATTACCCCGAAGCAACTGTGACAGTGGCATGTAAATGACTGTAATGGATATGCATCTACTTTAATGTAGTTATTATTTTAGTAGCAACCTTTTTATAATATTTTTTTATGTAATAGTTTAATAGCTATGTTCTTTAATCTTTATAATATTTTAGGACTGTGACATCTGTTTAAAAAGGAAATAATTAAAAAGAAAAGTCTCTCAGAATTATTCACAAGTATTTAAATGAATAAAAACCTGTCTTTGAATAATTTATTTTAAGTGTTGCACAGAATACCTAAAAGGAAACTGTCCTCATTCCAAAATTATTAGAATTTTGTTATTATTATTTGTGTTTGATTTTGCTAATGAGGTCCACAAGACAAGTGAATCAGAAATGTTTTTTTCAACATTGTTTTCAATAAGCATGCAATAGAGGGTTAATTGTTTTATTTAAAATGCTTCACCTGAGAGTTTTTCATAGTACTAGTCTTATTAACACAGGAAGTGCATTGTGTTCGGCTTATGTTTAATCCTTAACAAGGGCTGACAGCTGGATTTTTCAAAGCCCAGGCAATAATTGCTATGACAGTGGCACTTGAAGCCTGGGATTTAACAAAGCTTTGCTTTGCTACAGAAAAATTGAAGTGTTGTTATTGTTTAAAGCAGGTTGTGTTCGGTAGTGCTAACGGCCCGCCAGCTGCAGCTATTACAGGCTGTCCTGTCGAGCCCAAGACATTAGCCTGAAGAGATGGAAGAAGGTGGCTTGTCATTGAGGCGTTCGGCACCGCAGTTATTAGCCTCTGATAATGCTGATATCAGAGGCAGGTGTTTGGGAATGATGTCATCAGCGTCCCATCTGCAGACGCGAGACTTTGTGTGCATCACATGCCTGGAAACGGTTCCACTTCCAGCTTAGTTCGATGTCTGTCACCTCTACCTGAGTGCGCATCACCTGCTGATCACTCCACTTCTTCTCATTTCACAGGCTTGAGGATTTTGGGTCTATTTGCGCCGAGTGGGCGTCTCAGAAAATGAGGAGATGTATTGCTGTCTGGCTTGGTATAAGTGGCAGTTTTTAGTTATAATCTCCCAAGCATTGTGTAATATGTGAGTGAGGACTTTGCAAATTATTTTCAGCCATAAAAAACCTTATTATAATGGAAATTATATGCATTTGTATTGTTACCCTGAGAGTTGATTTTTCTCTTTTGTGCGGCACAAATCGCTCATGCTTCGCAGTAAATAAAATCGTTTTCTTCTGGTGTATTTCTAAATCAATTTACGCTGGCAATTGTCAAGCATGCCCTACCTCAGAGGACTAAAAAAGTGGAAAGACCTCTTGTAGCTTGATAATCCCGGGCACACCATACTTCTCCAGCCTGTCAGAGTTACTTTTAATGCTGCTCCTGGGGGGATGGCAACTTTGCTTTTGCTACAGAGCATTTCCTTTTACTGCCACAGTAAAGTGTTGAGCAAATGCTTACAGCTCCTCAGTCTTTTACTTTGTGTTTTTTTTTTTTTTTATGAAGCGTTGAACAGGAGATGTGGACGTAGCAGACACTCATTTCCTATAACTGCTGAAAGCGTATAGTGTACTACTGGGCATTCCAAGACAATGGAGGCAGTGTAACAGTTTCTCCATTTACACCATTACTGCATTCATGGCCTTAACAAAGGGGACTGTTTTGATGTCAGATCAAATGTTTTTGTTGGCTATTGTGAATTTGCAATGAGAGAGATAAATGTCACAACCTGATAAACATGTAGCGGAGATGCTGAGAGTGAAAACCCATCCTGTGTTACCGAAGCCTCTGGCACAGGTAACACAAAAAGGCTTTATTTGCTTTGGAACTTGGAATTGGATGGAAACAAGAAATGTAATAATAATAACAACAATAACGTCTCAGGTTACGTATGTAACCAATGTTCCCTGAGAATGGGAACGAGACACTGCGTCCTCTTTCGAGGGTCGCTTTGGGAACGCCTCCAGCGTGACCGGTTACCTGAAGCATGATTAAAAACACCCAATGCACCTGGCATTGGCAGGTGGACGCCTATGACGCAAGCTAATGAGCGTCTGCGAGCATAAAAAGGGCGCCTGTGGAACACATCATCCTCATTTTTCCAAGGGGGACCGACAGGAATGCCCGAAGCATGGCCAAGAGACGCAGTGTCTCGTTCCCATTCTCAGGGAACATTGGTTACATACGTAACCTGAGTTCGCTTCCGAGAGGAACTCTACACTGCGTCCTCTTTCGAGGGTCGCTTTGGGAACGATATGCCAACGCCGCCATGCTGAGGGAAAAGTGTCAAAAAGCTGGATTCCTAAGTCACAGACTTGAGGAACACCATCCCTGCTCAGCAGAACTAGGGTCAAAAAGAAAACCCTTCTTCAGGCCAGCTCAAAGCTCGCCATCATAGACTAGCTCACGAGAGTATGGCTCTCGGAGTGGAAGTCTCAGAAAGCGACTCTCTAAATTGAGAGGAGACTTCTACACTCGACGCTATGAACAGCTAGTGAGGCTCAGGACGGAGCACGCACGTAGTACTGCCTAAGCGGAGCTCTGGAGAGTGGAGGTTTAGGCAGAATGACTCTCTAAACGAGAGAACACCTGGCACACTCGATCCAGGTAGGGGAACTCCTAAGAGTGGAGGTCTCAGCATGACGACTCTCTAACTGAGAGGAGACCTGGCTACACTCAGCGCCAGAGGCAGTTAGTGAGGCTCAGAAAGAGCCTGTGCATAGTGCTGCCTAAGCGGAGCTCTATAGAGTGGAGGCTTCAGCAGAATGACTCTCTAAACGAGAGGAAGCCTAGCAACACTCAACCCTAGTTGAGGGGCTCTTAAGAGTGGGGGTCTCAGCATACCGACTCTCTAAAGCGAGAGGAGACCTGACTCCACTCAGCGCCAAAGACAGCTAGCGAGGCTCGCAATAGAGACTACATACTAATGGTGCTGCCTAAGCGGAGCTCTGGAGAGCAGAGGCTTCAGTAAAATGACTCTCTTGAACGAGAGGAAGCCTAACACTCGATCCAGGTAGGGGAACTCAAGAGTGGAGGTCTCAGCATAACGACTCTCCTACACTCAACGCCACAGGCAGTTAGTGATGCTCAAAAGAGTCTACATTCTCCTATTACTGCCAGACGGAGCTCTGAAGAGTGAAGGCCTCAGCAGGACGACTCTCAACGAGAGGAAGCCTAACAACACTCAACCCTAGTTGGGGGGCTCTTAAGAGTGGAGGTCTCAGCATGACGACTCTCTAAAGCGAGAGGAGACCTGACTACACTCAGCGCTAAAGACAGCTAGCGAGGCTCACAATAGAGACTACGTAATAAAGGTGCTGCCTAAGCGGAGCTCTGGAGAGCAGAGGCTTCAGTAGAATGACTCTCTTAAATGAGAGGAAGCCTAACACTCGATCCAGGTAGGGGAACTCTCAGAGTGGAGGTCTCGGCATAATGACTCTCTAAGTGAGAGGAGACCTGGCTACACTCAACGCCAGAGGCAGTTAGTGAGGCTCAAGAAAGAGCCTGTGCAAAGTACTGCCTAAGCGGAGCTCTAGAGAGTGGAGGCTTCAGCAGAATGACTCTCTAACGAGAGGAAGCCTAGCAACACTCAACCCTAGTTGGGGGGCTCTTAAGAGTGGAGGTCTCAGCATATCGACTCTCTAAGCGAGAGGAGACCTGACTACACTCAGCGCTAAAGACAGCTAGCGAGGCTCACAATCGAGACTACGTACTAAGGTGCTGCCCAAACGGAGCTCTGGAGAGCAGAGGCTTTCAGTAGAATGACTCTCTTAAATGAGAGGAAGCCTAACACTCGATCCAGGTAGGGGAACTCTCAGAGTGGAGGTCTCAGCATAATGACTCTCTAAGTGAGAGGAGACCTGGCTACACTCAACGCCGAAGGCAGTTAGTGAGGCTCAAGAAAGAGCCTGTGCATAGTACTGCCTAAGCGGAGCTCTAGAGAGTGGAGGCTTCAGCAGAATGACTCTCTAACAAGAGGAAGCCTAGCAACACTCAACCCTAGTTGGGAGGCTCTAAGAGTGGAGGTCTCAGCACACCGACTCTCTAAAGCGAGAGGAGACCTGACTACACTCAGCGCTAAAGACAGCTAGCGAGGCTCACAATAGAGACTACATACTAATGGTGCTGCCTAAGCGGAGCTCTGGAGAGCAGAGGCTTCAGTAGAATGACTCTCTTAAACGAGAGGAAGCCTAACACTTGATCCAGGTAGGGGAACTCCTAAGAGTGGAGGTCTCAGCATAACGACTCTCTAATTGAGAGGAGACCTGGCTACACTCAACGCCAGAGGCAGTTAGCGATGCTCAAACAGAGCCCATATTCTCCTATTACTGCCAGTGACGGAGCTCTGAAGAGTGGAGGCCTCAGCAGGACGACTCTCTAAACGAGAGGAAGCCTAACAACACTCAACCCTAGTTGGGGGGCTCTTACGAGTGGCGGTCTCAGCATAACGACTCTCTAGCGAGAGGAGACCTGACTACACTCATCGCTAGAGCCTAGCAGCGCTTAATCCAGGTAGGGGGATCCCTACGAGTGGAAGTCTCACGCTAGGTATAGCTAGCGAGGCCCACAATAGGGCCTCCATACCAACCGAGTAGACTAAGCGGAGCTCTGGAGAGCGGAGGATTCGACGATATGACTCTCTTAGCGAGATGAAGCCTAAAACACTCACTCCAGGTATGGGAACCCCACAGTGGAAGTCTCAGCATAACGACTCTCTAGGCGAGAGGAGACCTGACTCGCTCAGCGCTAGCGACAGCTAGGGAGGCTCACAATAGAGCCTACATACTAGTAGTGCAGTTTAAGCGGAGCTCCGGAGACCTGGGGCTTCAGTAGAAAGCCTAGTAACACTCGATCCTGGTTCCGGAGCTCTAAAGAGTGGAGGTCTCAGTATAGCGACTCTCCAGTGAGAGGAGACCTGACAACACTCAGCGCTAGAGAAGGCTAGCAAGGCTCACAATAGAGGCTACACACCAATAGTGCGGTGTAAGCGGAGCTCTGGAGAGCGGAGGCTTCGGCCGAATGACTCTCTTAATGAGAGGAAGCCTAGCAACACTCGATCCAGATAACTTTCCGTCAGTGTAGCCCGGTATCAGACCATCAGACTCGTTTCTCATCATTGGTCCAAACACAGGGTCCGCTGTTAAGCATGTGTGTGTGTGTGGGGAGGTACCAATTAGGTGCCAGCAGCTGCAGATGGCTGACCGCGTCTGCTCTGGATCGTTTCCCTCCTCCTATCCATCCACTTACGTCTTCTCTGTGACCTACTCCTCCGTGGAGGAGGACCACGGTTAGCGACGCTAATCACCTGGCCCTGCCTCTGGTACTCAGACCGGGATGGGCCAGGTCCCCCTAGGCGTTCAGGCTCAGACCTAGACCAGCGCGGTAAACATGATTTAAATGCTGCTGAGCGCGCCCTCGCCTCCTTAAATTTCTCGACCACCGTCTCAACGGATGTGCCGAACAACTCCGAAGGCGAAACCGGCGCATCGAGAAGAAAACGTTTCTCTTTCTCCCCGATGTCCGCCAGGTTCATCCACAGATGTCTCTCGGTGGCCACCATGGCCGCCATCGACCTGCCGATCGCGGCAGCCGTTTGCTTGGTAGCCCTGAGAGCCAGATCTGTGGTGCGGCGCAACTCAGTTACCGCCTCAGGGGGGAGCCCCTGACCCTGGTCTAGGTCCTTCAGCAGGTCAGCCTGGTATGCCTGCAACACCGACATCGTGTGCAAAGCAGCACCAGCCTGACCAGCTGCCGCGTATGCCCTACCATTCAAGCGAGATGTATCCTTTAATGCCTTGGATGGTAGAGCCGGAGCCTTTAGCGTCGATGCCACGCCCCTTGAGAGATAGCTCGCAAGCGTCTCTTCAATAGGGGGCATCGACGCATATCCATGCTCGCGCATGCCCTCGATATCAGCATAATTATTATGCTTATACCGATGGATGCGGGCTGAATATGGCTTTTCCCATGCCTTCACGATCTCATTATGCAGATCTGGAAGGAATGGGAGGCTCACGGGGGCTGGGAGATTATGTCCGGAGAGGAATCGCTCATCAAGTCTACTGACCCACCCCCTTTCTCGTGCCTCCACTGTAGGTCTAACCTAGCCGTGGCACGCTCCATAACCTCCAACAGCTCATCATACGCGGGGCAGACAGGCTGAGAGGGCTCAGAAATATCCTCTTCGTCCTCATCAGCCCACTCCTGCCCATGAGCCAACAGAGCACTTCCTGCTGGATCCGAAGATGTAAGAGACAATACATCTTCCTCCAGCAGTTCACTTCGTCCAGCCGCTGACGGGCGCGAGATATTAGTTCCTCTCACCGCCTGTCAGCGAGCTCCATCTGCGATCCCCACGACCTCAGTCTCCTCGCTGCCTCAGCAGCGGCTGGACTCGAGCCGCGGGGGCAGATGATTGTCCCACCTCGAAAAAGGGACATACGAGATCGGAGCTTTCCCAGAGAAAAAGCTCACAATGCGCCGCACTCCATTCCTCGAGAACAGAGCGCGTGCTTTCGCCCAAACACATAACGCACAGATCGTGTGTATCATCTGGCGTCAGAAAACGCTGACACGGATCGACACACCTCCTAAAGCGCTTCTTAACAGACATGTCTACTCACACTTCAGAAACAAGGTCCCCTGAAGGAAAAAAGAGGATGATGTGTTCCACAGGCGCCCTTTTTATGCTCGCAGACGCTCATTAGCTTGCGTCATAGGCGTCCACCTGCCAATGCCAGGTGCATTGGGTGTTTTTAATCATGCTTCAGGTAACCGGTCACGCTGGAGGCGTTCCCAAAGCGACCCTCGAAAGAGGACGCAGTGTAGAGTTCCCTTCGGAAGGGAACAATAATTATATAGAAAAAAATAGGCAGGGTATCATTTTTCTCCGATAAGAAATGGACCACATTTTATGGATTAGCTTAAAAAAACTTTTTTTCTCAAATACAAAACTCGACCTATTTAAAAAGTTACACCAGTTTATATATATATATATTTATTCATTTAGCAGATGCTTTTATCCAAAGCGACTTACAAATGAGGACATTATAGAAGCAATCAAAACCAACAAAAGAGCAATAACATGCAAGTACTATTACAAGACCTGGTCAGCCTAACGCAGTACACGTAGGAAGGATTTTTTTTTGGTTATATTTTTTTTTCTTCAGAAAATTAGTATGTAAAATATAGAAACATTACACTTAGTGTTAGTTTTACAAGAAAAGCTAGCAGTTAGAGAATAAATATGCAATTGATAGAGGGTCAAATGTGTGTGTGTTTTTTTTATTAAAAGAAGACAGATTAGATAAAATAAAATTAGAATAGAGAGTGCTAGAGTTAGAGGGTCAAATAAAGATGGAAGAGATGTGTTTTTAGCCGGTTCTTGAAGATGGGTAAGGATTCAGCTGCTCGGATTGAGTTAGGCAGGTCATTCCACCAGATGGGAACAGTAAATGAAAAAGTCTGTGAAAGTGACTGTGCCTCTTTGGGATGGTACAGTAATGCGTTGTTCACTTGCAGAACGCAAGCTTCTAGAGGGCATATAAATCTGAAGTAATGAATTTAGGTAAAGGGGTGCAGAGCCAGAGGTGGTTCTGTAGGCAAACATTAATGCCTTGAATTTAATGCGAGCAGCTATTGGTAGCCAGTGCAAATTGATGAAGAGAGGTGTGACGTGCGTTCTTTTCGGCTCATTAAAGATTAATCTTGCAGCAGCGTTTTGGATTAATTGTAGAGGTTTGATGGAACTGGCTGGAAGACCTGCCAAGAGAGCATTGCAATAGTCAAGTCTGGACAGAACAAGAGCCTGAACAAGGAGTTGTGTTGCATGTTCCGAGCGAAAGGGCCTGATCTTCTTAATATTATATAATGCAAATCTACAGGACCGGGCAGTTTTAGTAATGTGGTCTGAGAAATTCAGCTTATCATCAGTCACATCTCCAAGGTTGCTGGCTGTTTTTGAAGGAGTTATGGTTGATGAGCCTAATTGGAAGGTGAAATTGTGATGAAACGATGGGTTTGCTGAAACCACAAGCAGTTCTGTCTTAGCTAGGTTTAGTTGAAGGTGATGGTCCTTCATCCAGCAAGAAATGTCTGCTAGACATGCTGAGATGCGAGCAGCTATCGTCAGATCATCAGGATGGAATGAGAGGTAGAGTTGAGTGTCATCAGCATAGCAGTGATATGAAAAGCCATGTTTCTGAATGACAGAACCTAGTGAAGCCATGTAGACAGTGACTACATGGTCACTGTCATTTTCTACACCAAGACTACATCTTGGACTAAGTGGTCCAAGAACTGAGCCCTGTGGCACCCCTGTAGCTAGATGTTGCGACTTGGATACCTCACTTCTCCAAGATACTTTGAAGGACCTATCTGAGAGGTAAGAGTCAAACCACTGGAGTGCGGTTCTTGAGAACCAGGTTGACAGGAGGATTGACAATAGGGTTGACAGGAGGATCTGGCTGTTGACCGTATCAAAAGCAGCAGACAGATCCAGCAATATAAGTAATGAAGACTTGGAAGCCGTTCTTGCAAGTCTTAGATCTTCAACAACTGAGAGCAAGGCAGTTTCGGTGGAATGTCCACTTCTGAAGCCAGATTGGTTACTGTCCAGGAGGTTGTTCTGTGTGAGAAAGGCAGTGACTTGGTTGAACACAACTCGTTCAAGAGTTTTTGCAATGAAATGTAGAAGGGAAACTGGTCTATAGTTCCCTAAAAGAGTTGGGTTAAGAGTGGGTTTCTTAAGAAGTGGGGTTATGCGAGCCTGTTTAAATGCTGAGGGAAAAATTTCAGTGTAAAGGGATGTGTTAACAATGTGAGTGAGTGCAGGAACAACTGCAGGAGAAATAGCTTGAAGGAGATGAGATGGAATAGGATCAAGCGGACAAGTAGTAGGATGACTAGAAAGGATGAGTTTAGAGATTTCTGCCTCAGAGAGTGGAGAGAAGTATGTGAACGAGTTTATGTTTGCTGGTAAGATGTGTTTGACAGATTGTGGTGTGGAAAATTGTGCAGTGAGGTTGGTAATTTTATTAATGAAGAATGTGCCAAAGTTGTCAGCTGTTAGAGTTGATGAAGGAGGGGGAGGAGGAGGACAAAGGAGGGAGGAACATGTTTTAAAGAGCATGCGAGAATTAGGCGAATTGTTAATTTTGTCATGATAGTATGTCCTTTTAGCAGTGGAGACATTAGCAGAGAAGTCAGAGAGGAGTGATCGATAAAAATTAAGGTCAATAGGATTTTGTGATTTGCGCTAACCCCTATCTGCAGCCCTGAGTTTAGAATGATGTTCGCGGAGAACGACAGATAGCCAAGGGGCATAAGGAGTGGTACGTGCTGGCCTAAACTGGTGTAACTATATATATATAGTTGTAAATATATGTGCTGGTGTAAATATATATATATATATATATATATATATATACTAATATTTGAAAATGTCATTTATTCCTGTGATGACAAAGCTGAATTGATCATTCAGAAATCATTGTAATATATGTAATTTAGTACTAGTACCAATAAAGTGCAAAAGAACAGCTTTTATTTTAAATACAATTATTATAAGATTATTAATTTATTTAACACATTTTTCTATCAATTTAATGCATCCTTGCTCAACAAAAAAAACTTCTTTTTAAAAATCATATTGACCCCAATTTTTTTGCAGAGTCATCTATATAAACTGCACAAAATGAAAACAGTACAACTATCTTAAAGAGTTATTTCTATCTGCTCTGACCTTTTAAAAATGAGTTTCATTGGTGTAACATGATGCAGCAGGATGATTCAGTTGCATTTAATAGTATTTTTGACATGAATAAAACCAGTTAATTTACCACATCTGGCATTTTTTAGGTTACTTGACAAATCAGTTTTACAGTGTGTATGCTTTGATTTCTAATGACACACATTTTGCTTGTTGCACTAATGCACCATCATAATTATCCTCAATTTTTTCCATTTTCTCCTGTTCCATTTTACATCCATTTGTTCCTTTCTCTAGTCCCAATTCAGACAAAGGAAAATCTAAGGCTGCAAATCTAGTTTAAAAGCTTTGTGATATACAACTAAAGTCAACTCCAGTTCAAGAAAAGGACGGAAGTAATATCTTCTCTTTGGTAAATGTGATGTAACTGCTCTGCTGCAGGGGATGTCTATGTCATGACTTTATAAATTATTTTCGGGGTGAAGAGATACAGGGTTAAAATCCAACTTGATCCCATTTCTAGTGGTTGTGGGTGGCTCAGTCTGGAAACATCTGCACCATGAATTGGAAGACCAAGGCTTAAGTCCTTCTGAAGTCACCTTTCTTAGCTATTGTGGCCTTGAGCAAGACACTTAACCTCCTTTCACAGCAAGGGCACCCTATGACTGCCCTTCATCTCTTTTTGTGATCACAAGATACAGTACAAAAGTGTGTATAGTAGGTGCAGTTAACATTTCTAACATAGAAAACAACTTAAAGAAATGTTTGGATGGTCATTCCCAACTAAATGGACCTGAAAGCTTTTATGGACATCTACGAAGACCTATCAAGCAATACCTTCTGCCAGTCCTAAAACACTATAGATCACTGAGTCAATTGTTCCAGTTCTTTAAACTAGGTTACTTACATATTTTCGGATGAGTATTTAACTGGAAAAGGACATAGAGTATATATATTTTTATCTAGCTATAGCACAGTACTTTCTCTATATGTACAGTTCACTTCATGGTCCTTTTCCTTCAGAAAGATACAGGCTAGTTGTAATGGTTTTCCAGGTAGGTGATTTTGACCGCAGGATTGTTCCACTGACAGCAAAACCTGCTGATCAGGTTCTTCTTTAATGCAATTCATGTACGTTTATCTGAGTTTATCATCTATCATCATAATGAAGTTGTTTAAATTATCTGGAGATTTGGCAGTTGGGAATATGTGACACTGAAGGAAACGGCACGTCATTTTAAATGCTCAAGGTCTGCAGCCTTGACATTGAATTCATGCTCCATTCTTTTGTATCATTCTGTGTACGTTTGCCTTCATTATCCTTACCTTTCCTCTGAGCCTTATTTAATCTTTGATGTTAATGTAGTTTACATCTTGCAAATCCTTCAGTGACTCATTACTCTGTATTAACAGAACACAATATACAAAGTGAAAGTATTTATAAAGCTGCAGAGATTTTAATGTCTTAATAAAAGCTTTTAATTACATCTGAGGCTTCTTATGTTGACCTAAAGCATGCTAAAATTGGACAAAAATCACTAAATACACGTTGGCGCTCACAGGAGAATTGATTCCCCCCACTAATCATGGCATCCAGATTAATTAGTGTGTATCTATTAACACCCTCTGCATTTTTTAAGTATAGCATTCACAGTGGATTATTGCTTGCAGGTGTAGTTTAGGCAGTGCATTTAATTTGTTGGTGGAGCTAATCAATCTAGTACAGCTAATTGCATGTTTTCTTTTTAGTCGGTCTCTAGTTTTAAATGGTGCTGTTCACCTGTTTTGAATTTCCAGTCACTGGATTATGATTAGAAATGGTTTATGTGATTCAAAGAAGATGGATTTTTGATGGATAGTTTGGGCTATGATTAATCCATTGATTAATGGGAATTATTATATTAGGATAATTTTCAAGCATAATCAAAAAATAAAGAAATAAATAAAAAATGATTTCACTTTTTCAAAATCTTCATCTTTCTCTTTATCTTTCTCTCCTTCCCTTGCTAGCATGTATTTATTTGAACAATGCCTGAAACTTTGTGTTAGGGGCACTTCCTCTGTATGTTTGCCTCTTCAAGATTAATCGCTTTATGTACTCCCCAATTGTAAGTCGCTTTGGAAAAAAAGCGTCTGCTAAATGACTAAATGTAAATGTAATATTGCTGGTTACTTTGTCCATTTTTGATAAATCTGACTTGTGTATCCCTAAGCAACATATAGTATTGAAGTTCCTGAATGAATCAGAATTTTGAACAAATCAGATGAGTGAATGAATCAAATACTTATTAAATCATTTATTTGGCATCCAGATAGAATTTGTAAAGTAAATAAATCAGTTTGAACAACTCGGTTGAACGAACGATTCAAAGACTCGATAAATGTCACGTGTCACCATCTACTGACATGAATGTAAGCTGCAGAAAAAAGTTATTATTATAGACCTCCTTATTGCAAATCATATTGTCCAATTATAAATGTATGTTTTTAATAGTATTTAACATAACACCATACTAGTATGCATTTAATATTAATTTAATATAGTCACATTTTTATAATTCATATTTTTCATAATTTAATATATATTTTTAATATTCAGATTATTACTGTAATAATATATCACAATGTATTTTAACATTATTAGTTGTATTATTGTTGTATCATTAGTCATATCTAATGTATGACTGTTTATCACTTACATTTCATTTATATTCAAGTTCGTGGTAGATTATTTCAGCTCAGGCTGTTATGGTATTTTATTCTTGAATTTGCCATACACCACTGACAGACTCTAATGTGTTTGTTTAAACCTCTAAACCTGCACCCTGTGTGTTTCCACCTACGTCTAGGTTGGCAGTGCTGTTATTTACCGCTCTTTTTAACCAACATCTCTCCCAGTGGGAATTGTGTGTGTTTCAATTACAGTCACTTGATGTTCTGTGCGAAGGCCTGTTGGGAGAGAATAAGTATCGACACAGACCATGTCCAGCATTAACCTCCATATTCAGGCTCCTTTGGGAGATGTTCTCTCAGCCAAAACCAAGTAACATTCGCTCTTGTTAAAACGCAAATGTAGACTCGGTGTCACAGCGTGCCACATACAATCGTATCTGCTTTTTCTTGACTGCCTCGGACACTAAATGACTACTGCTACTCTGTAATGTTTGATATGAGGCCAAAGTTTCTGTCAAGACCGCTAGTACGCAGAATGAAAGCTCTGTACTGTATATTTGACAGTATTAGACAGCCTTTCAACCGCTTTAGTTTCTGCTGTGACAGCATAATACATTTGACATTGAGAATAGGATTGATACACCACATAAAGGGAGCCACTGCGTATGTTTAAGGCTTTTCATACATTAGCATAGATAATTTATCATGCACTCAAAGCTTTTTCATTTTAGTGGGTCGGAGACCACAAGGAGAGCTCTTTAACGTTTAATTTATAGTAATATTTGCTACCTCATGATTTTTCCTTTATTCCTACATAGGTGATCAGTTTATCTTTTCTCGCTCTGATGCCATTCCAAACTTTTCTTCTGTGGAGCACAAAAACAATTTTTTTTCCAGATAACGAAAGTCAGTGGGGTCCAGTGTTGTTGGAGAAACACACTTCTTCTGTTCGGTAAACAAAACGGTAAACAAAAGTTCAAAATGCACTCATCAGACACTTTATTAGGTGCACTTGTTCAACTGCTTGTTAATACAAATATCTAGTCAGCCAATCACTTGGCAGCAACTGGAGACATGGTCAAGAAGATCTGAAGTTCAAACCAAGCGTCAGAATGGGGAAGAAAGTTTAAGCGACTTTGAATGTGGCACGGTTGTTGGTGCCAGATGGGCTGGTCTGAGTATTTCAGAACCTGCTGATCTATTGCGATCTACTTTTTATGTACAATCATGTAGGGGTCGACCGATTATCGGCGCCAAAATTAAGCAGTTTTACGATTATCGATATCGGCCATTTTCAAAACAGATTTGCCGATAATAATTGTTTTTATTTTATTTTATTTATTTTGTATTATGCAAACAAAAATACTATTTACAGGTGACATAATTTATTGGTGAATAAATAATACAGGTAAAATTATTTAATGTTTAAATGCACTATTTGGCTCGATGCAGCCTGTCTGAGCTCAACACTCCGATCAATCAACGCGGAAAACTGAAGGCAGTCTCACACCGAAAGCACTTGCTAACTGGAGCTGCCTCAGTGATCACGCATCAGTTGTCTCTCAAAGGTAAGGCAGCTGCAGACGTTGCTGAAGTTGCACTAAATCACAATCCACTATGATGTCCGCGATGCGGAAAATGCGGGCGGAATCGCGGAATGCAGTCATATAATGGAATTTACCATATAACGCGGAATGTCACGGAATGTGTCGAAGTTTGGATGAATTAATCAAAAGTAGGTCAGTACACTTAAATCGACTCGCGCTATGGACTAGTATCTATAAATATTAAGCCGCAAAAACACTTTAAATATGAATCCTGCATGTGCATCTCTGTTAATGAATGACACAGACGTGCGGTTTCATTTACTGCACACATACATACTCGAGCGCGTGATGCTCGCGGTGTTTTCAGCGTCTGCCGTCTCACTAAATGAGGACATAAATACATGAACAACATCCCCAGAACTGCTCGGACAGTCACTTCATGAGCATTTGACCGTTTCATTTGAGTAAAACGATCGTCATATCATATATACATAGGCTACAGAAACTTAAAAGGTCCTCATGGCAACCTGTCCAAATATAAGTTCGGTTTAGCCGAATATATTACTGTGGTGCAGTAGAATATACGTAATACAACTACAACAATTATTACAACTTTTGTTGAGAATAATCACACAATACGCTAAATACGTTTACTTTAAGTTTTACAAAATGTTTACAGAATGCTTCTGGGTGATCCCTGCACTTATGTTATTATTAATATTATTAATATTACTGTTTATTTAATGTTGTTGTTGTTATTAACAGTTTTCAGAATTAAAGACATGTTTAAAAGCATTTAAAGAACGTTTTTTGTCAGAGCTCTTGTTATTATTAATTTTGGCATTCATTTTCATTTTTACACCAGACACGTATATTGGTTCAAAATATCGGTTATCGGTCTACTTGATCTGTAATAATCGGTATCGGCCCTGAAAAACACATATCGGTCGACCCCTACAATCATGTATAGGTTTACAGAAAAGGGTCCAAAAAGAGAAAATATCCAGTAAGCAGCAGTTAGAGGAGAATGGCCAGGCTAGTTCAAGTTGATAGAAAGACAACTGTAAATCAAATAACCGCTCGTTACAACCGAAAACCGATGAGCTTCTCTGAATGCACAACACATTAAACTTTGAATCAGATGGGTTAGAAGACCAGAAGACCACACCAGGTGCAACTCCTAAAAACAGGAAAATGAGGCTACAATTGGCATGGGCTCACCAAAATTGGACCATAGAAGATTGGAAAAGGGTTGCTGCTGTGACAATTGGATGGTAGGGTCTGAATTTAGCGTAAACAAAATTAAAAGCATGGATCCATCCTGCCTTGTATCAATGGTTCACACCACACCTTACCTAAGTATTGTTACTGACTACATGTATATCCACTAGGGCTGTAGTACTCGAGTCCGGACTCGAGACGTTTTTCTATCGTCTCGGACTTGTCTTGGACTCGTTGGTATTTGGACTCGGACTTGTCTCGGACTTGGTCATTGGACTCGCCAAATGTTCAAGTTGGTCTCGACCGAGTCCAGCAATATATGCTTTTTTTTTCTCTTTCAAAACAAAGACTCGCTTGTTCCGCAAATGGGTAATGTAATTTCCATTGGTTTAACTCCATCTAGAACGGGCATTGTCATTTGTCCATCTAGAACGGGCATTGTCATTGGTCGCCTGTTAAATGCACAGCTGCTCATATGAGTGTGCGCTTGGCTCTCAGAGTGCGCGCTGCCTGGAGGCATAAATTATATTTATTTTGGCCACAGACACGCTGTCGGCAAGTTGCATTATACAGTTTGGTTGTACAAAGTTCGTTGGAGTTTTCCCTCTCACTTTCCTTCGCTTTTAAATACCTTATTAATGCCCGTGCGCATTTTGCTTTCACTTTCATTTCAGGTCAATTGCTTATTAACGACACTTACACTTATAACTTACAACGACACATTTTCTGCAATAAACATGGGACTTTAATTAACAAAACGAATAAAAATACACCATTACCATGCTATAAGCCTAATATAAAATTACAAACTTGCAAAATGTTTAAATGTAAAAAAAAAAAAACTGACAATCATCAAACCCCGTGACACCAAATGAATAAGAAAAATAACGAATAAGAGCAAAACGAATAAAGCCTGGAGGCACGGAATACAACTGGATGTAAAATAAAATAAATTACACAAAAACGTAAATAAAGTAAAAAATAAGCAAACACTGTGGCAATGGCTGGGAGATTTATCAGATTTTATCGATTAATTCGAATTTAATGTTTTGATTTTTTATAAATCGAGGAATCGTGATTTTGAATAGAAATATTACCAAATGCTAGAATTAGACACTTTGATAAAGAACAATCCAACCGCATGTCGATGCACATGATTAACCGCTCACGTGTGATGCTCTCTAGGTGCCATTCACACAGAGTGTGTTTTTGTGTTGACGCGGGCAGTGGAATAGGAAAAATACAAGAAGATGTAAGTTAAACATCTTTTAATAACTAGAGCTCCGTGTTTTTAGAAAGCCGTTTCATGCACGAGACGCTGCAAGAGACGAACCGTCAAAACGCGTACATGTTTACATAGAAAAACTATGGAAAAGCAGCGTTTACATAGAAAAACTATGGAAAAAGCAGCGTAATTGAATACAAAACCCGTGAAGAAACTTACTGTACATGTACTGTATATCTGATCTTTCAGGTTTGCATCAGGGTGACAGGCTGAGAACTGCTGTTCATTGTTTTACAGAGCCTTTATAGTTAATAATAGCACTCTAGGTGTTATACCTTCAGTCATTTTGAATTTGAATTACTTGAGTTTTTTTGAGCATTTGTCTTGTATTATTTCAGAACATATAGCCTAATATGCATAATATAAGTTTGTACAAGATGTAGTTGTAGTTCATCTTTTCTGCAAAGATATTTAGTGATTTGTTTCACATTTACATCATGAAGACAACGTCATGTGTGGTGCACTTAGAATATACTTTTCTTTAACTAGAGGGTTAATAAAGAGAAAGTTTCTTGAATCATGTTGTAGTTACATTTTCAAGTTGACTAGATAAAATCTTACAAAATCGAGAATTGGTCAAATATAAGTGAAATTGCTAAACCTAAAATATCCTCCTGAGACGCCCCCCCCCCAAAAAAGTTTTCATGTCATTACATTGTTTAGACCATAAGAAAAATGTTTTTTATTCATATTAGATTATATGTCCTCTGTAGAGGACACAAGGACTAAAATTAAATGGCATGAATAGACATAAAAACGGCAAAATCAATGGGAGTTTTTTTAAATCACCAAATACATTTTTAGGTTTCAGGATTTTTTTATACTAAACTTTGTTTAAGGATGATTCTCAACTATGTTTTAAAATGTATAACTAAATGATTTGATATACCATTTTGTTTTATGCAATATGTGTGTAAAAAATTCCATAAACTGGTTTCCCATTAAACACAGTGTACCTATACACTGTATCTAATTTGATTATTAATGTGTTGCTGTTGGGACAGAATGTTGAAAAAAAATCATAATGGGAGTAATACATGGCCAGATTTTCATAATAATATATGATATTTCATAAGCAAACTGATATATAATTTATTTCCCTATTCAATTGTTGTCTCCCAAAATGCATAATAAACATGCTTTTAGTCCTGGTGTCCTCTACATTGAGCATGTATGAAATGATGTCCTGTTTCATAACAGGAAGTCATATTTGAATTTGAAAACCCATAACATTTTCCTGAGATGTTGCTTTATGACAAACAATCTGAAAATGATTCAGATTTAAAAGAGATTACAGAATATAATCATATTTCCATAAGGAAATACAATTTTTCACTAAATTAAATATTGCCATTTTTAAAGGCATAGGAGAGGGTTTAAAAAACATTTAGTATCTCTATAAAGCCCTGAATGTGCTCTGTACAGGACATCCAGGCTTATAACTGACATGTGAGGTCTCAGAGAAATACACTAAAATAGAATGTCCACTACAGAGGCAAAAACTCCATCGCTGTGTCTCAGGAGGAGAAATAAAATAGCCCAATTTGATCCTACAGTGTTGCTGCACATGCTTTAGATCATTACAAACAATAATGCAAAATTATTATATTAGAATAGAAGATATGCCGTCTCTCGTATCACATAAATTATCAATAATTAAGTATGTGGTTTTGAAGAAGATTATTTTCTTTCTCTGTTTTGACCGTCTCATTTGGACTTGGACTTGGACTTGGACTCGAACCTCTTTGGACTCGGACTTGACTCGGACTCGAACCTCTTTGGACTTGGACTTGACTCGGACTCGAACCTCTTTGGACTTGGACTTGTCTTGGACTCGACAAAGGTGGACTTGACTACAGCCCTAATATCCACCCCTTTATCTTGTGATGGCTACTTCCAGCAGGATAACACACCATGTTACAAAGCTCAAATCATCTCAAACTGGTTTCTTAACCATGACAGTGAATTGGCTATACACATGGCTTTCACAGTAACCAGATCTTTGGGATGTGGTGGAACGGAGATTTGCATCATGGATGTGTAGATGACAAATCTGCAGCAACTATATGTGACCTTGGACCACAAAAGCAGTTTTAAGTCGCTGGGGTATATTTGTAGCAATAGTCAAAATACATTGTATGCATCAAAATTATAAATTTTTATTTTATGCCAGAAATCATTAAGTTATTATGTTTTCATGAAGATAATTAGTAAATTTCTTACAGTAAAAATATAAAAACGTAATTTTTGGTTAGTAATATGCATTGCTAAGAACTTCTTTTGGACAATTTTAAAGGTGATTTGATCAATATTTAAATTGTTTTTTTGGCACCCACAGATTCCAGATATTCAAATAGTTGTAGCTCGGCCAAATATTGTCGGATCCTAACAAATCATACATTAATGGAAATGTTATTTGTTCAGCTTTCAGATGATGTATATACATCTCAATTTCGAAAAATTTACTCTTAAGACTGGTTTTGTGATCCAGGGTCATATATGATGCTATCGTGTCAATATTAACCAGACTCGCTGATGATTGCTTCCAGCACCTTGTTGAATCTATGCCATGGTGAATTAAGGAAGTTCTGAAGGCAAAAGGGTCCAGCCCTGTGCTAGCAAGGTGTACCTGATAAAGTGGCCAGTTAGCGTATCTTCTTCAGTGTTCCATATAAAAAAATAAGTTCATACAGGTTTGGAATAACATGTGGATGAATAAATGATGACAGAAATTTCATTTTTGGGAGAACTATCTTTTTTTATTTGCTCTGATTGTCTTATGTATTTTTCTGTTTGTGTCAAAAAACCATAATGAAATCAAACTTAGTGAGATGGTCTTAAAACCCACTAGGTTGCACTATAATAAGCAAATTTCCATTTCCACAGATACCAAACCAAAATTAATAATTTTCATTCATAGTTAAAGGACTAATATGTCAGGACCCATCCTGAATTTTACATATTTTAAAATCAGTTTATTCCATCAGTAAAATGTTACTGTCATCATAAGAATCACAGTCATTGAGGTGATCTCACCTGCAAACAGGTCTCCTGGTGTGATTTTTCACCATAAATAACAGAAAATAAAGGCAGGTCGGCCTGACTCATGCCGGCTCAGCTACAATCTGGACCATTACTCAGAGATTCAACACATTCAGTATTGCTGAGAGACTGGAACAGAGCCTATGGGTCTTGTGAGGACACATCTCGCAAGTGTTGTCAGGACAATCCCATTTGCGATAAGTACTCGTATCGTCCATTTTCTCACCACGTGATTGGAATTTCATATTTCCGTCCTTCACATACAAATGTAAATATTGCACGTCCAAACACATTCGCATCTCTGCGCTCATAACATCAAGCCAGGAGTCACCCAGCCTGCAAATTGCCCGTGGAAAATTCTTGTTTGCTTGACTATTATGCATGCCACATCCTATTCAGACCTTTGTGTTGGCTGTATCCCCTGCATGCAAAATTTCATTCACGGGACTATGACATTTCCAAAACCCGTCTGCAATCGGTCACGGCGCACAAAATCCCTGAAATATTTTCATCAGGCGATGTGTCTCCCAGCATCTACATTCAGAGACATTATCCTGTCCTTGATGTTTTATCATTAGTTGGGAAGTGTTTGGGCTCCTACTGAGATCTTTTGATGGAGCACAGACAATAAAGTGATGGAGACAGCCAGCCAATTTTGCCTGCTGCGACTGTTTCCCAGCAAGGCGCCTGAGTATCTGTGCTAAAAAGTGGAATGATAGTCACATCGCACAGCCACAGTACAATAGCTCGGCCGCATTTGATAGCGCCCCATTATTCCGCTGATTGTGCAATGGCTGTATCCAATATGACTGTGTGTTTATTAATAAATGATTCTCATAATATAATTTTCTCTTTCTCCCTTTTCCATACTCTCTGCATGATAGGAAAGCCACCTGTAAGATTTGAATCAAGTCAAGTAGACCTTTTTGGTTTTCTGCACTGCATGTAAATCCCATTTGGTTTTCGAATGCAAGCTTTAGGACTGACCATCCGAGCAATGAAATCGTGATCCGTTTGTTTTGGCCCTGTAAGTCAAAATCTGCTACATCTACATCAGTTTCTGTAGTAATGATGTAAGCATCAGCAAGATGCCGTGACACTTTCTCATACAACATCTGAGTGCAGCTGTCAGAGAGGATGGAAAACTTGGAAATGTTGCCTCTGCTCACGTCCATCACAGCATTTTCACCGTAGAGCTGAAATCACAAGGCACATTCATGCAAATACTGCTAATTAATTCACTCATTCGTGCATTATAAAGTGCATTTGGACACAGCTGCAGGCTGTATTGCACACTTTTGTGTGACGTTACATACACATTGTGTCGGCAAACGCAGATCGGATGCGTTCCAAAAAAGTATTTTTTAATCGGATTGGATGGGGTTTGAATCACTTTGTAAACATCGGATTTCATGTGGGTTTTTTCGCTGTTCAGTCTACAAACAAAACAACTAAACGGATTTGAGTCAGATATGCCAAAACATTGGATTTTTGCTGCCTGTCTGAACAAAGCCTTTGGCACAGTGTGTTTTGTTTAATCACGCGGCTTGTGTCGGCCAGTGTCATGCCCATTGAAATGCAGGCTTTATACTATTGCTTGGACGTCTAATTCTATATTACTTAAGCTGTCATTTTCTATTGTTGCAGGTAGTAAGCCTATCATTTCAATTCAAGTCATTTTTTTACATGCTTCTTACATTACATTTGATCAAATATCTATAGCTGGCCAATTTGCCTTCAGCTGTTTCAGTAACACAGTTTTTTTGCAGGAAAATGCTTCTCAGTCAGACATGCAATTTCATGTAAAAGCAAAATGACAGACCATTTTCATTTCAATCAAGGATATTTATGAACTATTTTCTGTCTTAGGTCCCCTTTACATTTGTACATTCTTTGTTGGCCTGCAATTACCCGCATACAATGGAAAATGCAACATATTTATTACATCAGATGCTGCACAAACTAAGCAGGTTCCATGTTTTACCAAATATCAAAGATATTAACGGATAGTTTTAATTACTTTGTAATAATATGTCATAATATTAATAAATAAATCAAATAAATGCAGCTTTAGACCTTTAAAACGTAATTAATCAATGCTTTATGGGATTGTAGTTTATTCCCTCATTAACCCTCTGGCGTCGACGCTCGCGGATATGTGCTTTGTGGCAGATTTTCCTTATAAGGCCTAAAAGAGCTTGAATTACTCTGCCATTTTTGATTGTACAGATAAGAGCAATACACCATTCTAATCCTGTAAGGGGTGTGCTTTTATCTGTATACACTTATAAAAGCAACTAAACGTTGTGCTTTTAAAAAATAAAGAAAACAAACATGGTGCGTTCTCAGTCTTCACTCTCTCCGTGAACTGCTTTTTGAAACGCGTCACTAAAATGAACTGAAACTCAGCAAATACTTTATACTTAGAATTTAGCATAGAATAAATATTCAAATGTTAATAAGCAACTGGAAAAAGCACAAATGTCAGATCATGTTCAAAACTTCTCCGGGGCCCCAAAACACCCTCAGACTCCAGAGGGTTAAAGCAACTGAATAAATATTCTTGTACATTTCCCTTTTGTACAGTTTGCAAATAAATGTTTGTTTCAAATCAGACTTTGTAATGTTTTGATTAATCTCAGAGCTGGTTGGTTGGGTTCACATCTTTGAACTCTTTGATGAAGATTTAAAAAATATCCCTATGGAAAAAAAAAAGAATGGAAAAAAAATAACGGAACCAAAACGGCTTAACAAGTGGGCAGGCACTGTTGCACTCTATTGCATTTCCCTGCTTTAGAAACATTCCCACAGTAAAATTGGGAGACACTTAAGTTTTGAATTGCCCCTGCAAGGATCTGGAAAGAGAAAACGGGATATTGTTCATTAAATTGGATGACCGGATCTTCAGACCTGATAAAAGAACAGCATGTTGGAAAACGTAAAAATCATTCCATCAAAATGACAGATATTGATCTGTTATTATGCAGGCGAGTCTTAGAAAATAAGACTTTAAGTAAAGATTTTGTCCAGTAAATGTAGTCAGTGTTATGATATGATAACAAAAATGCACCTATGTGTAAAGGGAGTTTAGGTAAAGAGATGTTCCTCTTTCTTTCAAATATCTCTATCATACTAACATGATGGCTTTTGTGACTTCTCTCCTTCATTTAATACCTTTTATGTGTGTTTTCATTTTCTCCATCTAGATGTTCTCACCACAACCCCCCCACCCACCACTACCACCATCAACGCTTTCCAAGGTACAGTATCCCATATGAGCTGCAGGGTTCTCACTCCATCTCACCATTTTTTACATTTTTCCTGTGTCCTGCTGTGCTTGTGCATCTATGTGTATGTGCGCGTGAGAGGTGTAAGTATGCCACTGATGCATGTTACTGTCCATGAGATAAAAAAAGACAGCAGGAAGAGGGTAAAGTGCAGGGGCTCGTGTGAAGACGGGCGGGCTGCCCTTATAAGATCTCGATGCAGATAGTAGACTCGGTGGCCTTGCGGCGCCTCGCCGTCATTGTCACTTGTCAGGTTGTGCTTGTCAAATCCTTTTCTGTCACTTGCTTGATCTTTCACCGTAGAGATTCATTTTGGATCAAAAATCTTATCAGGAATCTCAGCGTGTCCATGCCTCAGATTACGATTACAAACATCCTCGGCCTTCCATAAGAATGACATCAACACATCCTTGAAATGCTCTGATGAAACACACTGTAAAAGTTGTAAATAAGAACAAAGATTACAGTGCCCTGCATCATAATTGCTGAATGAAAACCAATACTAATTATGAGGTGCTGATTCCAAAAATTGTCTCATTTGCTCTAACACAGGGCTGTCCAAACTCGGTCCTGGAGGGCCGGTGTCCAGCAGAGTTTATCTCCAACTTGTCTCAACACATCTGGCTTGAAGTTTCAAGTATACATTGTAAGAACTTGATTAGCTGCTTCAGGTGTGTTTAATTAGAGTTGGAGCTAAACTCTGCTGGACACCGGCCCTCCAGGACAAGTTTGGACACCCCTGACCCAACACATCACACTTTCTCACAAAGTATGATGCATTCTGTAGCAGTTTTGCTTTTGACAATCATTTGTAAGCTAAACAAAGTCTTGTATTATCACTTAATAACCAGAAAAATTGCCACAAACACATGATTCCTATCTTTTGTTTTGTTTTTTGAGCGAGACTACTATTTTCTTTTCAATATTCAGCTGATTTTTAAGTGTACAGAATAAATGATCCTGAAGACGTTATTGTATGCCTAATCCTGATTTTAAGGTCAAAATACAAATGTGCTACATCTGTGGATGTTTCACTACCAAACAGTAACTGAACATTTTGTGAAGAAGCTTGTTTATAAACTTGGGTTTAGTAAAGTTATTTGACCGTAAAAGGAGTATTTGAACATATTTTTCCATTCCTTTAAATATTGTAAGATAATTTATATATTTTGAATATTCTTTTGTAATCTTTTGTAAACTTTTGATATTTGACTGATTTTTATATTTTAATCAGTGCATTAAAGTTGATATATTATATGGATTTATATGTATATAATATATCAGCTAAGATTTATAGACAGACAGATAGATAGATAGATAGATAGATAGATAGATAGATAGATAGATAGATAGATAGAAATCACATGATGGAAGTTTTTTAATTAGATTTTTTAACTCACTTTGAATCTGATTAGTATATATACACTCACCAGTCACTTTATTAGGTAAACCTGTTCAATTGCTCGGTAACACAAATTAATAATCAGCCAATCACAGGGCAGCAACTCAATGGATTTAGGCATCTAGATGTGGTGAAGATGAATTGCTGAAGTTCAAACCAAGCATCAGAATGGGGAAGAAAGGGGATTTAAGTGACTTTGAACGTGGAATGGTTGTTAGTGCCAGACGGGCTGGTATGAGTATTTCAAAAACTGCTGATCTACTGGGATTTTCACACACAACCATCTCTAGGGTTTACAGAGAATGGTCAGAAAAAGAGAAAATATCCAGTGAGCGGCATTTGTGTGGACGAAAATGCCTTGTTGATGTCAGAGGTCAGAGGAGAATAGGCAGACTGGTTAGAGATGATAGAAAGGTAACAATAACTCAAATAACCACTCGTTACAACCAAGGTATCCAGAATACCATCTCTGAACGCACAACACGTCGAACCCTGAAGCAGATGGGCTACAGCAGCAGAAGACCACACCGGGTGCCGCTCCTGTCCGCTAAGAACAGGAACTGATTTTTGAGCTCTTAAAAATACTCTACCAATCCATGTTTATTAACATGCAATAGAAATCTCAGGACTAGGAATTCCCAGCAAAAAATCAATGGCAGGTAATTGGTGCTATATAGAAATGTAATACATTTTTGATGAGCTAGCAAAGAGTGAGAAAGAATAGGGTTGCACTCTACTATCAAAAAAATCAATTAAGCCATAATGTCTTGCTGAAACGCTCAGTAGCTTTAGGGGGTGACATTTAGAGATGATTGCCATTTATAACACAAAATAAATGGCTAAATGGAAGCACCGATAGTAGCACTTTTAACAGATGCTGCACTTTCTCCTCTTTCGCAAAATTGTCATGTAGGCGAGTAGGAGCGTGATAGTGTCAGCCTTTCAGAGGAATCATCTATAATCAGGACTTTTCTGTGATCATCAGGCTGAACTAAGTCATGTCTGGTTTTCGCTCGGAAGAGCCGTTCTCTTGTGTTCCTTCCTGGGCCTAACTTCTCCACATGCAGAGTAAGCATGTAAGAAGTTTATTGGTGTAACCGTCTTAACCTCGGATTACCGTTCGAGTAGAACTTGCTTTCAAGCAGACACGGAGGGTAATCCACTCACGGTGAGTACAGGAGATCTCAGGGGACCTGCTAGACTTCTGAAACAGTCACAGTGTTTTATCTGATATGCAGTCTGGTCTTTAGGGCCTGTGGACGGCTACGGTTGAAGAAACGTGACCATGGGTTCTGCGCATTTCGTCTTTGTGTGTGAGGGGTTGACTCAAGGGGATTGGAGCTGCTGTGGATCAGCGATTAATATTGATAAGTAAATGAGTGCCAAGCTGGTTTCTGTGACAGGGCAAAAAAAGTATGCCATACAAGTGGATATATATATATATATATATCCTGTGGTCCTTTACAGGATCATGGTATTACATATGGTTGATTGTATACTAATTTTACATTATAAAAGCAGCACATAAAATATATATATTTTTTGTTGTTCAAGGTTCAAGGTTCAAGGTTCTTTATTATTTGTCACATACACAATCATACAAGTATAATCAGTAGTGAAAAGCAAGTAGAATTGAAGAAAAATACAGCATTTACATGAGGAAAGTGAGGAGAAAAAAATAACTCCCAGACTATGCTCCTTGGGGAGTACAGTGTGAGAACAGGAAAAACACCTCAGCAACACAAAAGCACATACACGACAAAGCCACAGGGGAAGTGAATCCGGCCCAGCAAGCAGCCATCTGATCCCGCAGCCACTGATCCGGCGCTGGTCAGACCCGCTTGACCAGGCCAGCGGATCGAAGCGAACAGAGGCGAATGGTCGGGGGGGGGGCAATATCTGTAATGTCTGTAATGTCTGTAGGGTGGGGGAGGAACGCAAGAGCGTCTAACTGTATTGCACACCCGGGGTAGATTCCAGCAACAGCCTTGCCAAGGCCACTGCCTAGGGGAGCCAGAAAAAGATAAGATTGTTTTGTCTTTGGGGCGAGTAAACATTCCAATTTTTGCAGGCTACTCTCTGTCCGTTTTTGTCCATTTTGGTCTCATTTTAATCAATTTCCCTTTGTAAAGCTGTGAACTTCTCCTTGGTAGAATCCATATTGCGATTATAGTCTCAGTGCTCAATGCTGACCGCTTTTCCCACAGCTTCAATCATACGGGCAGCCTTGTGGGGCTTTGGACAGCTGTTCCCGTTTTCTGAATTCTTCGATAACCCAGGGCAAAGCCTAATCCAATCAGCAAAATACCTGTTATCATGGTTCCGAATAGGTAGATATCAATGTCCTCCACGGAAAGAGCCGCCAGACACACGATTCGCCACCTCTCCCATGCGTCCATCGTAGCCCGGCGAACGTCCGTCAGGGCAGTCAGGTTCCCCCAAGTTTCGATAGTGTCAATTGCATTAAGAGACCAGTTAATCCATAATATTTTAGTTTGGAGAGCAGTGCAGAGAGAGTCTCTCACGAGACAAGGGAGCAAAGCAGGGAAGATAAGGGTGAGGACGGGGAGAGAAAGCGACCACCTCCGTTGAGAGCCAAAGAGAAAGGAAAGTAGAGGCTGGAAAGTAATGAAGCAGCCTGTTCACTATATATATATATATATATATATATATATATATATAAAGTGTGTGTGTGTGTGTGTACAGTCATGGCCAAAAATACCAGCACCCTTGGTAAATATGATCAAATAAAGCTTTGAAATTTATTCTGCATTGTTAATCCTTTGGATATTTTATTTATACAATTCACAAAAATTATCCTTTCATTGGATAATACGAATTTAAAAAGGGGGAAAATATCATTATGAAATAAATGTTTTTTCTCTAATACACATTGGCCACAATTAACGGCACCTTTTTATTCAATACTTTTTGAAACTCCATTTGCCAGTTTAACAGCTCTAAATGTAATGCCTGATGAGGTTAGAAAACACCAGGGATCAGGTCAGAGGACTGAATGGTCATAGCAGAAGCTTGGTTTCGTGCTCAGTGACCCATTTTTGTGTTGTTTTTGAGGTTTGTGTTTGAATTGTTGTATGGTTGGAAGATCCAAACATGGCCCATTATAAGATTTCTAACAGAGTCAGTCACTTATCGATTTTTTGTATCTGTTGGTATTTGATAGAATCCATGATGCTATGTGTCTAAACAAGATGACCACCTCCAGCAGAAATATAGGCCCACAACATCAAAAATACAGCAGTTTATTTCATTGTTCACATGGGGTACTTTTTATGCTTGTGTTCACCAAACGCAACTTGAGTGTTTGCTGCTAAAAAGCTTTTGTTTCATCTGACCAAAGAAGCCAGTCCCATTTGAAGTTCCAGTCGTGTCTGATAAGTGAATATGCTGGAGTTTGTTTTTGGATGAGCTAGGATAATTTTTCTTGAAACCCTCCCAAAGAACATGTGGTAGGTGCTGTTTGACTATTTTCTTAAGGTTTTCTGATGCCAAGACTCAACTATTTTCTGCAATTCTCCAGCTGTGGTCATTGGAGAGTCTTTAGCCTCTCAAACTCTCCTTCTCACCGTGCATTAGCACAATATAGACACACGTCCTCATCCAGGCAGTTTCGTAACATTCTATGTTGATTGTAAATTCTTAATTATTGCCCTGATGGTGAAAATGGGGATTTTCACTGCTATAGCTCTTTTCTTAAAGCCACTTCACTAATTTGTGAAGCTCAATTATATTTTGCTGCACATCAGAAATATATTATTTGGTTTTTCTCATTGTGATAAATGATTAAGGGAATTTGGGCTTTGTTTTCCCTCCTATTTTTATTTCTATGAAACAGGAAGCCGTGGCTGGATAATTGAATGTTCATAATCACCATGGAGTGCTCAAAATTGTAAATATGAATGGGAATATACTTCAGAGATATTATACTCATAATAATTTCTAGGGGTGCCAATAATTGTGTCCAACTTGTATTTGAAAAACATTTATTTCATAATGATATTTCCCCCCATTTAAAATTCTTATTATCCAATGAAAGGTTAGATTTGTGCGAATGTTTTAAATAAAATATCAAAAGGATTAACAATGCAGATTCATTTTCACAGCCTTCTTTGATAATATTTACCAAGGGTGCCGATATTGTTGGCCATGACTGTATATTTACATACACCTTGCAGAATCTGAAAAATGTTCATTATTTTACCAAAATAAGAGGGATCATACAAAATGCATGTTATTGTTTATTTTAGTACCGACCTAAACAAGATATGTCACATAAAAGATGTTTACATATAGTCCACAAGAGAAAATAATAGTTGAATTTATAAAAATGACCCTGCTCAAAAGTTTACATTCCCAGTGAGCGTTTGAACTTTCTGTAATAGTTACATATGAGATTTTTATTTTAAGTAAGTGCTGTTCTTTTTTAACTTTCTTGTCCAAATAATCCGGACAAAAATTATTACAGTTTCCACAAAATATGACACACCACAAATGTGTTCAATGTTGATAATCAGAAGAAATGTTTCTTGAGTAGAAAATCAGCATATTATAATGATTTCTGAAAGATCGTGTGACACTGAAGACTTTAGTAACTATGCTGAAAATTAAAATATAAAAATATATGTTTTGATCAAATAAATTCAGCCTCAACAAAAACAACAAAAATCATAATAAATAACATTTAAATCTTTAAAAACATAAAAAACATTAAAAAAAAACTTTTGAACAGTAGTGTACTTCTTACTATTATAGAGATATTTTTACTTTCATAACCTCACCCATACTATACTTAAAAAATGAAAATGTAGATAGAAATGTAGATAGAATAGTAGAATATTCAATACTCATAAAGTATTACATTTAATAGATTTGGAATATAATGCACAAATACAATGCATTACAGTTATTATAATTTTATGCTGCGCTTGTAATGTATTTAAATGGTAATGTAGACTTACAAATATATTTATTCATTAAAATATAATGCAATCGATATGTATCTTGCCCAAAATTGCTGAAACGTTGGCAATAATAAAATGCTTCAGTGAGAGTAAAGTTATATTTTTGACTTTACTAAACTGCCTAAAATAACAGAACCTCCATCAGAGGTACCACTGCACCTACTCTTGTTCTTGACATCCCATTCTTGTGGGAGGGTCTCGAGATTTGCGCTGCACCACTGACCAGGCCTGCGAGTTTAGTCAATGTGTATGAGTGGTCAGTCAGCATTATTTGATTTCGAGGGGATTGAATCTGCCATGGATCAGAGATTAATATTTATAGGTGCAAGTGTGTGCCAAGCTGTTTTTCATGAAAAGGCAAAACGTGTACCATATCCAACTGGATATATAGATGCTCTGCTGCGTGTTGATTAAATATAAAACAATGAAGACAGCTGAGCTCTAGATCAGGTGCGCTGCAGGGCGGGTCTATATTTTATAAGATGCTGTCAAGTTGGAGCAGAAAACTGCTGCTAGATGTGAATGCACATACTCATCAGCATCTGTAGATGTTTTTCTCCTCTCGTTATCCGGTATCGCCACCTCAAACTTCTCTGTCCTAGAAATCTCCTCCATGAATCTCCCAAACAATCCAATTAAGAGCGGAACGTGGAGACAGGCAGCTGGACGCATCCGATTGTTGACTCAGTCACTTTCAGAAGCTTTGTTTTTGCGGCGGGACGACGCAGACATTTAAAGGTTACAAGATTTGCTTTAAAACCCTTTGAACAGACAAAAGATGATGTGTCCTTGCTCCAAATGTAGACATCAGCAATGTTTTCCTATATAATGAGTTCCTCCTCAGAAATTTTTCAAGGCCTATCCAATATGTCCTGGCTGAGCTCACTGTGCCTGGAGGTAAAGCGGAGGGTGCTGGGCTCATGGATCTGTCTGCTGAGCGTCATTTATGCAGCTCTGCGTGGGAATGATGGAGTTGCTGCCGGCCAAACAACACACTGAAGACTTTGTATGTCATTAGTCTTAAAACAAGCTCTCCAGCTTCGGCTGTGATTTAATTTGTCACCGCGTATGTACTGCGTTCCTTCCCACCTTATGATCTTCTTTCACAACACAATGCCAGGGAGGGCTAATTTTAGACCTTTCTTACTGTTTGTTGACTTGAGGCACAGAGTATCTTGTTTTCCTAGCATTGTTGTCAGCTGCATTTATAATATGTAAGCTTTTGGCTCCTTAGCTGACTTAAGCCCGATGCACGCTGTACATTTTTGGAGACAAACTGTGGGATTCATAAAATGATGGCAGAATAGGCTTTGATCGTGACACCTCACCGATGAATGAATAAAGGCTTTTAATTGCGATACAGACTATTCTCCTGATTCTGTCAATCTGATTATTTCCTATTCATTTTGATTTGATTCTGCTTCTTTTGTGCATACTAAGTTAGAATTATAGTTCATCTTGCTTGCATAGAGAAAAATATATCTCTCAGACATTTTTTTATTATTATTCAAAGAACCTTTACATTTAACTAATTAGCTAGTTTACAAAAATTAACAAAAGGGCCCAAACAATGCATTACATTTCTGTTTAATAGAATAAGCCAAAAACTGCTCATTGAACCAAATGAAGTCAACTTTAAATTGCATTTCTGATATTATATCTCCATTGCTGAAAGTAATTATAACTTGATGATCATGCGGTAATGGCTCTGATTGATTCATTGACTTCATTCAGAGAAGAATCCATTAGACTGATTCAAATGGTTAATCTATGAGTCTTTCTGAAGGATTCATTAAATCATTTATTCATGAATGAGTCCAAACTGGTTGTGCTGTATGTTTTGATTTCATTCTCAAGCTCTCAATTCCGTTACGATTCAATTTGATTAGGTTCTGATTCAGATCTTGGCACATTTGAGTTATAATTAATTATAATTTGTCTGTTTTGCTTACATATGAAACAAATCTCAGCTAATGTTTAAAATTATACAGTGAACCTTCTAACACTTAATTAATATATGAAGAGTTAATTTGCAAAAACAGATAACTACATTTTTGTTTATTTTCAAAAATCACGTGTTTTTTTTTTTAAGACTGTATTGTTGTGATTACACGCAATACATGGAGCAGCTTTTCCCTCACTATTGTAACGTGCTGCTTTTGCAAGGTATAGTGAAAAAGTGCCAGATTTGATTTTCCTTTACGCCCTGAAGAAGATATCACAGGTTCATCGAATTTATCCATCCTCAATCACTTTTAGTCAGTTTTGACAAAACTCCTCTCAGCTAGTCTTTTCAAAGTGACTGAACACAGCATGCTGATTCGCTAAAATGGACTTATCAGCTTCTGTTCACAAACAACAAGGGAGCTTGTCAGCTTCTGCTGTATAACATACAGCACTTCAAAGTGGACAATACTGGCTTTCCTGACAAAACGTGTTTAGGGTTCAGATGTGGAGAATAATGCACGGAACTCAGTTCATTTTGTTTTAAGTAGCGTTTTTTTGCAAACTAACTACATATGCAGATACATTTTTTATTAACAGGAACTTCTCAGTAAAATAAGGTGACTTTTAAATAGCATTTCTTGTAATTTCATTAGATTTGTTTAATGTATTTTATTAAAATATTCCATAAGTGAAAGTAATGCTAACATGATGTTCATTTAGTAAACATTCTGTTGGATTCTGCTAGTTCGATCATTAAAGGATCCCTCAGAATAATTCAAACTGTGTTCATGGGTCATCTTGAAATATTTATTAAATCATTTATTTCGACTACATTTATGCCATATGTTCTGATTCAAAATAGTTGGTTTAAAAGTGTAATTTGCTAATTTATTGGACTACACTGGAAAAGCCCTAATGAACCAATTGTACTGTGATCAACTGTATCGAATCTTGCAGCGAAATGAAGTTCTGGCCATGTAATGAACATTGATGCTAGCTTGTCTGTATGATATGCAGTGTAATTATCTGCTTATATATCATTCCCTTACCATTTCAATTGTAGTGTAACAAATACTTTGAGTTTGCTTTGAAGATAAGCAGCCCACAGATTCACTCTTTCATCAAGCCATGACAGACTTCAACATTAGCAAAATGGTTTGCTTGAGAAGTGTCAGAATGTTGATAATGTAAAATGCCCAGTCAACCCAGTCAATTGCGACCAAAGCCCTAAGACTGATGTAAAAGAGGGCTGATGTTGCACAGTCTGCTTTGGCTTTTACCCAAGATCTCACCGGGCTAATTTCGTACAGTCTGACAAGCAACAAACGCAAAGGACAGAATAAAAAGTCACACTGTGTGCACTTGGCTTTAGACAAGGCCGAGTCTATTAAATATATATATATTTTAAGAAATGCACAGCAGTGGCTCATTATCAGGCGTCATTCATTGTAACAGCATGGTGTCACACAGTAAGCTTCACAGTACCCACATAGAGTAAATCACTGTGAAATCCCTCTAGATGCAGTTGTACTAATCAGATGTGAAAACACTGTACCAGATGTTGCCTTTGGTCACCCATATGAGCTCCTCAGATAACTTTCCTCTGTTGATTTTTGGAGAACAAAGAACGGCATCAAACACGAAAAATGCCACAAACCGTGCAGCCTTTCAGAACTGAATCCTCTGTGATTACTGCATGCGGAGTGATGGTTAAAAACCCTTCGTTTGGATTTTACTCTCCAATGCTCTCATTAAATGATACATGTAGATGTTCTGCAGAAAATAGGCTATAGAATAGAAAATACACTAACCCTCGGTTTCACAGACAAGGCCTAGTCCTAGACTAAAATGTAAGTCTGAGCTGTTTCAAATGAAAGAAACTTTCACTGGCTGATCTTAAAATATATCAGTGCCTATGTTTTGTCTCAAGATGCACACCAGTAATGTTTTTTTTAAGCACGTTCATAAAAATTGCTTAAATGTCCTAATTGAACTTTGATTTAATCCTGGGTTACTCTGAGCCCCGTCTGTGAAACCGGGCCATACTGTTTCTAATGTGTGTGTAAACATAATAGATGCAGCACAGTATTTACATTTTCTATATTCAATAAACATACTCAGATGATCTATGCTACTACATTTACTGCATCTATCTATCTATCTATCTATCTATCTATCTATCTATCTATCTATCTATCTATCTATCTATCTATCTATCTCATTGTTGTTTCAGTGCATCTGTGGGCTTTGGCCAGTCTGTGTTTGTTGTTTGTCCTGTTTATTTCCATCTCATCTCATTTTGCACGCTCTTTCCTCTGTCCTCCTCATGAGCCCAGACAGCCCAGCGTGCTCAGAGCCGCTACTCCTCCCGCATACATCTGAGCCTGGATCTGCGCTCCTGCTGCTCCTGCTCTTTCATGTCCTCTCACATTAATATCACAGTCTACCGTCATGCCCAGTCATACATGTGTGAGAATGTCACTGTGCTTGAACACGCTGAGATAAAAGCCAGAGAATACATTCAGTACCGTAAACTCGTTCTTTCAGTGGGGGAAATAACGGCGAATGATCTGCCATCAGGGGCTGATGTGAAGATGTGACACGCGATCGTGCCGCAGTGCATTCACAGGGAAAAAAAGGCCACCTCGAATGCACGTGCATGATCGTGCTTTGAAATAATTCAAGTTTGCTGTGTCGGGAAGATAAGTGATTATCACATGTCTTGTAATTTCCTTCATGCTTAATGGCGAGCTGTAGGAGACCGCATTTCGAATCACAGGCTTCAGTGAGTTGTAGGCCTTTTACTATCATCTGAATATATACATGAGTGAAAAATAAAAAGTCTGTGGTAGTGAAAATTCTGAATAAAAAAATGACATCCTTTGGTTTCATAAATGTAAACTTGAAATTAATTGCTACAGGATATTGAATTGGAATGACAGGAAGATACATTTAATTTAAATTAAAAACAACACAACAGAGGAATATCATTATTTTGGATGTTGTGGTAATATGAATGAATGAATGATGCATTTATATAGCGCTTTATTGTGTATTGTTGTACACCCAAAGCTCTTTACAATCATGTGGGATCTCTCTCCTCAACCACCACCATATGTGACAAAAAATGAGTAATTATATGTTAATAATTCTATTATTATGTAACATTAATCCCAGTAGTCTGTGATGAAAATGAAAACTAAATTGTTTAATATACAATAATATAATATGGAGAATTTTTAATATAATATAATGTGTTTGTATACTGTACATAGACAGACATCCGGATGGATGGATAGATGGATGGATGGATGGATGGATGGATGGATGGATGGATGGAGGGATGGATGGAGGGATGGATGGAGGGATGGATAGATAGATATATGTGTATGTAATATATTTTTAATAATACATTTCTTTGTTCAATATATTAATTATTCTTTAACATGCACATAATATAGTTTCCAGAAATATTATATAATATTTTTCATCTACAGAATGATTGTTAAAAAAAAATATTTATATAAAATATTTAACATGCGCACACACAGAAACACACACACACACACACACACACATATATATGTATATATTTAATGAATATATAAACAGATGAGCATTTTTCAGTTTCACTGCACTGTTATTTTAGCACAGTAATGTTTTGTGTGTGAGTAACACTCTATTCATGGAAGCCTCTACATACTTGATTTTAATTGCGGTTTCTTTACCGGTATCAAACAGCACACCCTCCTTTTGGTTTTGTCACTGCTACGCGAGACATTTAGCCTTTCATTCTTGCAGTTTATGCTTTCGCACCCCGAGTGCACTTTTCTCTTTTTTGATAAGTGTTTTATTTTCAATCCCTAACTGTGTAGCTTAGCAACAGGCAGCAGGCAACAGTTCAAGGCCTAAATATGGTTTTCTATGGAGGAGGAGCAAATGCCACGGTGAAGTACACTTAGTAATTTAAACATCTCAGGAACCAAACATATTTTGCAGTACCTGCCTCAACAATTTGTTTATTTCATTTTCCAGAAGGCCCCAGGGCTCAGCGAGCGCACGATTCAGACAGGATGTTGTCCTGTGTTTAATACTCACACAAAGTTGGAGCTTTTTTTGCCCCAGAGAGACCAATCACCTGTGCTCTGAGGACATCGGCTTCAACCAGACAGATAGATCAAATCCCCGGTGCTTTTACAAAACCCAATTCTGGGATCTCACCTCACAGCTTCTGCTGTCTATTTCTAGTCCGAGCAGATTTCCTGCAGATAGGGATTTAGATCCCTCAGGTGAGGCGGAAGCTAATTTCTAGACAGGAAAGGTGTGATTTTGAGATAAATTGATGATGGATAATGGTGAACCCTCGGCTAAGGTAAACAGTCTCTCTTCTTTTTCCTCAGGAAGCTGCTGTGTGATCCTTTCCTAGTTATGTTTTCTTTTTATAACATTCCAGATTGTGAGTCGTTACTGACACATGGATCTGATTAGCAACATTTTCTATGCCAATTCAGTTTATTCACAGTTTTTTCGACACTGTTCAGTTGAGGTTGGCCTGCAGGTAGCTGTGTCTGGTAGCAGATGTTTGGGTGTCATGCATTTAATTTAGCATTTCAGGCAATTAAAGTGCAGAAGATTGTTCTGGATCTCCAAAGTATAAATAGATTAGTGCATTATATACAGTCTTTACACAGCAGATTCTTTTAATGTATTCGGTGCATTTTAAAATCCATCCAGGGTTAGAAAGCTAACATGTGTCATGGGATTTGTGAGTACAGTACTCTTGGGATAAATTAAGATAGCATCCATATGTACTATTAGTAAAGGGATTTGCTAAAACATATTTAAGGCTTATTCATAAACATAGTGTTTCATTTACAGTCTAGTAAAGGACTTGAAGTTATTTAAACAGTGATAAATATTTGCTGATGTTAATCTTTAACCCTATTCAAACCGGATCTTAATATAATTGTTATTTTAGTATTATTTATATTCTATTAACATTTTAATTTTAATAGAATGTTTAACATTTAAATCTTTTCTTTTTATATTTTTAATTTTAGATTAAGTTTTACTAATTATATTTCAATTGTTATGTGATTTTATGTTAATATTGTCAATGTTTTTATTATTTTATTTCAGTTTTAGCACTTCAGCTTTAACTTATTTCAAATAGCTTCCAAGGCAAAACTTTCCATAAATTTCAGCTTTATTTCAATTAGTTTTAGCTAACTATAACAACACTAGTTAAATGTTTCACAGACATACTTCATGATTTTAAAGCCATCCGAATCAAACATATCAGTATTTTTCTCACACAATGATAAAAATAACAGAGCAAACTGTTAAATTACTTACAGAGTAAATTATTTATTGTTCTTACTCCTCGTAAGAAATCTAATCCCATCTGGGTAGGAAAGTCTATGATTGCAGGTATATTATTTTTCACATTGTTTTTCCTTATTCATTTTGAATAAGTATTCATCTTCGTTGAATACTATAAGCTAAAATTCTCCCTGTGCTGCCTAGTAAACCTTCATTATCAATTTATACCTTCTTGCCAACTTTCTGGGTAAAATAACAGTTGGTGGTTCAAGCACTGCTGGCATCTCATCCGATTTCAAAAGCGAATGAAATCCTGAAGCGAGTCCAATCACAAAAGCTGCTCAGAACAGGCAACCTAGTAGCAGCGTCATGTCAGGTATGATCCTCAATATCATTAATTCCCTCTGATACACATATTATTACAATTAAAAAGCACATAAAAATAGTCACTCTCAAAATTACAATCCAAACCCAGTTCATCACATCTGTTATTACTTCAAATGAACCGTTGTTTAGAAAATAATAGTATAGTGTAAACAGTATGCTTAAAGTTGATGGTGCTCATGTGGAAGATGCAGGTTCGAGTCCAGCCTGCAACGTTCCGAAATACACTGCTGAAATAAGATAAAGGAAAGCAACCATCTGCAAGTTATCCATCTACATAAGAGGGTTGGTTAATGCCATAACTAGTCATATTAGACATGGCTGAGTACCTTCTTCCAGTGCGGTTTAACTGAAGTGCTTTCAGCTTCATCATAGCACAGTTTGGCGTTCTTTCAGGTGATTAATTTTCAGTGAAACTTGTTCTGCTGTTACAAACAGGCTGCGACCATTTGAGCTCCCATTTAGCAGTGTGGTTTTAATTACGCCTGTCTGCCGAGGGGGAGCAGCAAGCCGAGCGGCTGAGGCCACGACTGTCTGCGAGCCACTCAGACATGGAGCACATATGCTGCACGGAGCAAATGAGTGCCGGGTGCAAATGAAGGGAAGATGAGTAATTCATGGCACGGAGTCAAGTCAGTGCGCCTGGATTGTAATTTAGTCCCGTTTGGCAGTGTTCACCTGAGTGCCAGCACAGCTTACAGCCCCCATCATCTCCCATGAGATGTCATCATGACTCAAGAGCGCACAGAGCCCTCTTCGCATTCCCCTCGTATACTTCTTTATTTGTTTATGTGTTCATTTAGGTCTTTGCTCTCTGTCAAGAGTAATACTGCCGTCTGGTGAAATACGGTGTGGTTTTAGGCATTAAAGAGCAGTAGCGGAGGAGGAGAACGTAGTTTGATGGAGTCGCCTGTTACAAAGAAATGACTTCTAAATTGTCAAGAAAGAAGAGGAGGGAGATTTTGGTTGGTGTTTACCTCACCAATTTCGTTGTGAATTATATTGTTGCGTTAGTGCCGTATTGTTTGTTGTAGGTCACCTTGGTGAGAAAGCATCTGCTCAGAACAATAAACTCATGTAAATGTTGTGTTTTGGGTGTCCTCGGCAGGCTTCTTAAAGTCAACGTGAAACCTTTGACGTTCAGGATGCCTATTTAAAAATGCACTTTCAAAAAGCTAAATAAATAAATGTATTAGCTGTTATGTATATGTATACGTATTAGCTATTTATACAAGATTCATTTATCAATGCAAGAACACAGAGAGTCTTAGCTTTTAATGATATATTGATTATATATCCATTTAAATGTTAACTTTATGTGAAAATGGCTTTTGCAAAGTTTTATAATAAATCATATTTATTAGTTTTTTATGAGGATATGGGTCTGATGACTTTTTTCCTCACGGAATGCAAAAATAGTTATTATGAATATGTCGAATCTTGTTTTGTCTCCATACAATGAAAATGTTCAGTGGGTATTTTGCTTGGTTTATTACATGTAATGTATTATACAAACACACATACACTCACCGGCCACTTTATTAAGTACACCTGTTCAATTGCTTGGTAACACAAATTGCTAATCAGCCAATCACATGGCAGCAACTCAATGCATTTAGGCATCTAGATGTGGTGAAGACTAGCTGAAGTTCAAACCGAGCATCAGAATGGAGAATAGGAAACGGAGGCTACAATTTGCACAGGCTCACCAAAATTGAACAATAGAAGATTGGAAAAACGTTGCCTGGTCTGATGAGTCTTGATTTCTGCTGCAATATTCAGATGGTAGGGTCAGAATTTGACGTAAAGAACATAAAATCCTCGATCCATCCTGCCTTGTCTTAACGGTTCAGGCTGGTGGTGGTGTCAATTAGTACCAATTGAGCATCGTTTAAACGCCACAGTCTACCTGAGTATTGTTGCTGACCATGTCCATCCCTTTATGACTTCTGATGGCTACTTCCAGCAGGATAATGCACCATGTCACAAAGCTCAAATCATCTCAGACTGGTTTCTTGAACATGATAATGAGTTCACTTTACTCAAATGGCCTCCACAGTCACCATATCTCAATCAAATAGAGCTCCTTTGGGATGTGGTGGAACGGGAGATGCGCATCATGGATGTGCAGCCGACAAATCTGCAGCAACTGCGTGATGCTATCATGTCAATATGGACCAAAATCTCTGAGAAATGTTTCCAACACCTTGTTGAATCTATGCCACGAAGAATTAAGGCAGTTCTGAAGGCAAAAGTGGATCCAACCCGGTACTAGCAAGGTGTACCTAATAAAGTGGCCAATGAGTGTATATACAACATATAGGATTTTAACTAAGATGTCCTTACATTATACACAATATTTAATAGTTACATGCAAAAGATAGAGCAATTTATAATGTTTTCATTAGATATTTGACATAGAATGTTCACAATAACAAAAAAAACATACTGTAAATTGGATTCCTTGTTGGCTTTCACTTTCTTTGGCCAATCAGCTTCAGAAAAAAGCATGCTGTTCAAATCCAAACCAGTCTGGACCAAATGCCAATTGAATTGTTTAAATATTTTTAGTAATATTTGGTTTGAATCGACTCTACAGTTGGCACAATGCTGCGTGCTATGCGAGTGAGCATAGAGGGAGTTCATCAGTTATTGGTGAAGTTTTTTCTTGTTGTTGAAGAGGTTCCTGCAGAAGTGTATATAGCCTCTAGAGGGAACGCAACTGCAGAGAATCAATGAAGGATGAATGTACTCATCGCTCTCCTGTGACAATGTCAGTGTCAATGTTTAGTTCCCTTTCTATCACTCTACTGTCAGAATTCTGCCATAATAAAACACTACTCACACGGCACATCAATGAAAAATGACACTTTACTTCACGACACAGACCACCGCAGTCTGCAGCTGGGATGAATCAAGCGTTATCTGAAATCATACCAAAACTGACAGAATTGTTTCAAGCATTAGCCAATGTGAGATGAAAAATTGTTCTACATTGTGAAAGTGAGAAGAGGAGCGCTGAACTCTTCTCTGTGTGCCATTGTCTTGCTTTGTTTGAGAGGTAATTGTGTGCTAATGAGATGAACCCGTGAGAGAGATTTCAAAAGCAAATTGAGTTGAGCAGGTGTTTGTTGTCTTGCATGTGCTTCAGTGTTTTAGATAATTAGAATTGCATTGTATTCCAAAATATTCACCCATTCAGTTTTGTCTTTTTAATTTAGCTCAATTGCAAACCGTAAACTAATCTTTTCAGCATAATGACAAGCAATAACGTACACTTGTGTTCATGAGCACCACTGTGGATCAGTTTTGTGTTTCTCTGCATTACCAACAGTGTTGGAGAAGCCACTTTGAAATTACAGCTTGTCAAACTGCAAACTACTCATACATTCAAGTAGTTCATCTAAAGTCGAGCTACTCTTTTGAAATGGTACTAATGTGTTTGAATGTTAATTTACAATCAAAATGTTCATTTACTTGGAGGAATTAGACTTTCTAGCACTATTGATTCATTGGAATCAATCAGAATTTATAGCACTATATATGAGAGTTTGGGATGAACCGATTCATTACCATAAATTGGTTCAATTCATTATGAATGAATAAGATTTTCAGTTCTTTGTGTGACATAGTTTAAGATTAATAATTTTATTAGGATGACTTTATTCATTAGAACGAATCAGACTTTACATCACTCTGACTGAGAGTTTAATATGAAACGATTCATTAGAATCAACCACAATTTTTATCAAATGAGAGGGTTTGGGATGAACCGATTCATTGGGATTAATTGGTTCATTAGAATGAATCAGACTTTCCAGCACTATGTATGAGAGAGTTTAGAATAAATCAATGATTATATGATTAGAATCAAGTTTATAACAGTTTAGAATTTTATTTTAATATAGTTTTCAAATTTGCTATAAAAATCAGTTGAGTTTTTATTAGTTTCATTAATATTTTAGTTAGTTTTAGGTTAGTTTTTGTTTTGTGAACACATTTTTATTTTGTTTTACATAGTTTTGTTTCAGTTTTTTTTCTGTTTTCATTAAAGTTTAGCAGAATAAACAGATCACTTCCAGAGCAAAGTCTAAAGAAAGACGTAAGCATGATTCAACCTTAGTGAGGCTAACGTCCAGCGACACACATTTAACGCATGCTGAGATTGGTTAGATGGTAAAGGTATACAAATATACACCAAAGGAAGCAGTCAAGCCTTTTTACTAAATAAATCTACACAAGTTGCACTTAATGTCATATCTAATGGTGTGTTGAAATATTAAATATGAAAATAAATGTAGCCTAATTTGATTATATTAGATGTCTTTTTTATTTTTATCATGATATTGTAATTGTCGTGTCTTGCTCACTTTTCCGTGAACAGCCGCGCATAAGTCATAACTGGGACTAATGAAATTCATTAATAACGGCAATCGTATTTAACACTAAAGGCGCATATTTGAATATGTTCTTTTCTTTATTTATGAAGAATTATTAGCGTGTGTATGATGTGATATAGCCTATGCATATTTGTTCGAAAGCCTGGCAGAGTGATCACAAGATGCTAGGTCAAGTTTTGTATTGTTTACAGAAAGGATGCACATTCTCATCATTTTTTTCTGTTAATTATTACATTGCTCTGCGCGTGTCTGTTTTTCTTCAAAGTACCAACTTAGAATGCCTAATGGTGGTTTGATTGCTTGTGTTTCATGAGAAAATAAATAAGTTTGCCTACCTCATGTTGTAGATTTATGTGGGTGCGGTTCGGGTTGTGACTCGCGGTCTTTGTGTCAAACGGTTCTGGTCTGGTACAGAAATAAATAAAATGCTGCTGTGGGTGAATGGGTCGGGTGTTCTGTTAAGTACTGCTGGTGCACATTTACCAAACAGGACACGTGCGAGACTCTGCTTTAAACTGCCTTTCGTCTCTCAGATAACCCCATGTGCGGGATGCCATTTACAGGTCTTTCCCTAAACAGCTCATATATTTTTCAGTCAAGGGGAAAGAACGTAATAATTTCAAAAACAAATATTTATTTTTGTTAATTATTATTTTATTTCAGTTAGTTTTTCAATAGCTGTTGTTAGTTTAGTTTAGTTTTAGTTTTTTTGCAGATATTTTGACATTGTTATTTTATTTCAGTTTACGAAATAGTTTTTTCATCAATCGTTTTCGTCTTAGTTTTCGTTTTCGTTCACGAAAATAACCTTTATTAGAAGGAATCAGACTTTTCAGCACTCTGAATGAGAGAGTTTAAAATTACTTGATTCATAAGGATGAATTGATTCATGAGAATCAACCAGTATTTATAGCACTACATATGAGAGAATATGGGATGAATGAGTTAATTGTGATGACTTGATTCATTAGAATGAATCAGAATTTCCAGCGCTCAGAATGAGAGAGTTCAAGATTAACTGATTCATTAGAATCAACCAGAATTGATAGCATATGAGAAAGTTTGGGATGAACCTATTCGTTGGGATTGATACATTAGAATGAATCAGACTTTTCAGCGCTACAAATGTAAGAGTTTAGGATGCAATAAATTGAATCAGACTTGCTAGCACTACACACACTTTGTCTAAATGGTTCCATAAAGAACCTTTAATATCTGAAGAACCATTCTGTTTCACAAAAGGTTATTTGTGGTGAACGAAGGTTCTTCAGATTATAAAAAGAAAGAGATGGTTCTTTAAAGAACCTTTGACTGAATGCTTCTTTGTGGAACCAAAAATGATTCTTCTATGACATCGCTTGAAGAACCTTTTGAAGCACCTTTATTTTTAGGAGTGTATGAGAGTTTAGGATGAATCGATTCATTAGATTTGCTTGATTTATTAAAATGATTTAGATTTAGATTACATATGGACCAAAGGAACCATATAGGGTGAATTGATTCACTAAAAACACATTTTACAGATTACAGAAAGAGTTTTTGAGTGGTTTTGAATGCATGCAGGCTGGTAAATTAGCTATACTCAACCATAAGCCAGCAAACCAGGCTGGTGTGGGATATTTTTCTTTCAGCAGGCCTGTAATGCTTTTGAAAAGTTCACTTCACTTAACTCACTACTTTTTTTAGTTATAGACACCTCAACACTGATCAACAATCTAACTGTCAGGCCTGTGTTCTCTGTGTCTTGTGTTTCCCCTCCTCTCGTGTCCATAATCATCAGTTCCCAGCCCTGTGTCTTCAGTTAATTAGTCCCCAGCCCTGTGCCACTCATTATCTTGTTTGCTCCTTCGTTTCCTTCCCTTTATAAGTCCTCAGTGCTCCCAGTGTCTTTGTCGAGTCTAAACGTCTAAACGTCCTAACGTCCTTTGTGTATGTTCCGTGTTGAAATAAAGTGTCTAGAAGAAGTTCCTCGTTCTGTGATCCTGGCTCCCCTGTGTACCCCATGTGACACTAACAGTGCTGTGGCTCTTACATTATCTATCAGTTATACACTGAGCGCAGAGACTCATCCACTGAGATGATCCCTATGGCTTCAGCCGTATTTTTAGCACTTATTACAGTGAGTTTAAAAAGTAAAATGTGTCGATATTTTACATTGAGTCTCTGAACTTTCCCGTCCTCATCTTGCCCTCATTCAGCAGACAGTGAATGGGGGTTATAGCACACTCATCTGAGGTGTGGTAATCTGAGGCTAGAGCTGTGCTCATGCTGTGGGGCTTGTGTGCATGTTAGTCATAATGTAGGCCAGAGCCAGATGTGGAATACACCTCCTACACGCTCTTCTTAATAGCCTTATCATGAATTATGCATATTACATGTGGTACAAAAAGTTGCAGGGTTTTTGTTTTTGGGTACGAGCAGGGGTAGCCATGCCACTCTTCTTTTTGAAGCTGTTATTTTTCGCAGTGGCGATGCCAGTAACACTGAATTAATTACTTTGGATTTATTTCACAATTTGTGCGTGTATTTGTCAAGTTTAATTAAATAAGTGTGTGTGACTGTTTCTACGTAGTATTTTGTGGAGATGTTCACACTTACATTTCTTTGCTAGAGACTTGCTTACCATAGCAACAAGAGATTCTGTTTACCACATAGCTTTCACTGAGCAGGTAGCAAAACACGAAAACAAAACCGAGAATGAATTAATCCCATGCATCCTGACTAAATGCATTTTTGCAAGCATAATATATTAAAATGATTATCATAGTAAATGTTTGTTGTTGCATTCTGACAAAATAAATTTAAGGCATAATATAATGAAATTATTATGTTACAGTAGATGTTTGATTTGTGGTTTTATATTTATAGAAGATGAGTTGGACTCTAAATGACACTAAACAAACTCTAATGTCTTGCCTGTTTGATTCAGATTGGATCAATTTGCAGTTTTTTTTTTGTTTTTTTTTTTGCAGTCATGGCAAGTAGATGACTAACTTGTAAGACAATTACAATTTTATTGATTTATTTATTTAACATATTCATAATAAATATATACATATACAGTATATATATATATATATATATATATATATTCATACATACATATTATATAAATAATATACCAAAGCTATGGCCAGTCTAAGTTGTAAGACTTGTATAAATAAATATGTATTTATTGTGTAAATATGTGTATTGTGTGTTCATGTGTATATATTCATAATGATGATAATTTTGCAAGAGTTGGTAATTGTTCTACACTTAATGTGGATAACCTTTTTGTATATGTATTATATGTATATATTAGTAATAATGATATAAAAAATGATATTTGCAAGAGTTGGTAATTGTTCTACACTTAATGTGTAGTATAATATATAAATAAATAAATAAACATTATTTCTGATGTTGCCGTTGCTGATGGAGTACACAAGCCTTTTCTGATGGGGCTTTTAGTATGATGTAGTGGACAGCCACGTAACATAAAAATGATCACTGAGTTTTAAAAGTATCATAAATAGAGCTATACATAGCCAAATGCACTTTAGCAAAGAGCTCTGTTAAAATCATCACCCATGTAAACAGTACTAAAGAGAAGCTTTTCACCCAGTAATAATGCATCAGCATAATGCCAAAATAAATGTCATAAATAGAAGCATACAGTGAAAGTGTGAAGTTCTCCACTGCTTGTAAAAACACTACATAACTTCAACACTTCTTTAGTCCAACTGCCAAAGATAGCTCAGCAGGCGGCAAGGTGCCAAAATAAGTCTGGCTGATTTTTATCAAAGATGCCACTTCTTTTCATTGTGGAGTAAACGACACGTCTACAGTCTCGCCTGGTTCAAAGCCCCTGTTTTTCTTTCCGACGTAAAGGACGAGCTCCATTTGAGCGGTTTAGGGAAGGGAATGCACGGAAGCGGCTTTCTATCCGATCGAGAGTTTTCAGTGAGGTGCAAAGGAAATGAATTATTATTTGAAGTTGACTAATGTTTCCTTGTGATTACAAACCAAGCCGGTTGCATGCAGCAATACACTCAGAAGAGCTGAATGACTGTGAGTTCGATATGAAAAGGCCTCTCACCGACACATTGTAGATGTCTGCTTCGGACTCTTGGCATATTTATCATTCCATCTACACAATTCAGGGGAAAAATGTCACCAGCCATATGCTTTGTGGCATGTAGCGGGTTGCTTTTAGAGAATATTTTGGCTGTGCTTTGGATTCACTGACTTCACTATGTGAATGTGATTTAACTCACAGAGAGTCGCAGATAGTAGCAAATGTCTTTGTCACCCCTGTGGCCTGCGAGCTCAATTTAGAGACTCTATCAGGAAAACATGCTTCAAAGGCTCCACATGCTCAGGGTCCAATCTTTGTTTGGAAAGGTCTCTCTTTGTACCCCGGGACCGTGGTCCTTTCTCACCCGAATCCGAATTAGTTGTATTCAACCTCTCCTTAATGTTTTTTTCTTTTTAAATCTTCTCGCCGGGCAGAAAATCTGTCGTTCAGTGCCTCAGTCAAATGCCATGTGATTTACGTTTCTTAGTCACATTGTTTAATCTAGGTATCCTTGGCTGAGCTGTGATTTGTTTAAAAAGAAATTTCCCTTTTCATTTCATCAGTGTGGCTTTCTCTCGTAGCCCTGAGACGAAACTCCAGGGAATGACCTGTGCAGAAACTCGAATCTAGATTTAAAAATCCAATAAAAGCGGGCTGGCGAACAGATTTGTGAGCTCTGTTCCTGAAGATTTCCCTGATTACTTTTTGAAGTGCCTTTTAGCGGGAAATGGCAGAAATAGACAGGAAGGCTATAAGACTAACACACTATATCGGCCGGCCACGTGTAAGCCTCATATTCTCATGTCTTCACCGCTCACACGCGTTTGGCCGTTCCACTTTGGTCCACAGCTGCTGCAATGACAGTGGCCTGCAGTTTAATTAGTCACTTCAGCACAGATGCAGAATGAGACTCATAAAACATGAGCTCTCTGGCCCTGCAGCAGTGCATAAGTCTTCCCCCCTGCCTCACCCAGCTGTAAATCAGGCAAAAGTCCTCTTTATTTCCCAATAAATCCCACTCGTATCCCACCGCCTGCTTAACACGAGCACGGTTTGTAAAGCCCACCACGTGCCTTTCAACGCTGGCACGTTTGGACTTGTGGTTCCCAAGTCCAGAATACACATTATAAAATGTCAGCATGGGTCGGGAGGTCACATTTTAAAGAAAAGTTCATCCAAAAAATTTAAAATTTGCTGAAAATGTGCTCACCCTCAGGCCATCCAAGAGGTGGACGAGTTTGTTTGTTTATCAGAACAAATTTGGATAAATTTAGCATTACATAATTTGCTCACCAATGGATTCCTCTGCAGTGAATGGGTGCCGTGAGAATGAGAGCCCAAACAATAATCCAGATGTAATCCACATGACTCCAGTCTATAGGTTAATGTTTTGTAAAGCAAAAAGCTGTTAATAATAATTCATAACACTTCACTAAAAAAGGTAATTCGAAATCCACTGACATATTTGTTTATAACTGTTTTGGACCGTTTTGTGCTTGTATAATAGTGCTGTACATGTGCATGTTTGTCCCCTGATTCAGACAAGATGGCTTTCTCGCTAGAAAAAGCACCTGGCTAGAGGACTCATATTTTTGCTAGAAGCAACACTTTGATGTTAAAAACCTCTTATTAATAGATTTATTGTAGATTATTGTGATGTTTTTATCAGTGTTTGGACTCTCATTCTGACGGCACCCATTCACACTACAGGTTTGTGATGTAATGCTAATTTCTCCAAATCTGTTCCCATAAAAAAAAAACACATTACATCTTGGATGGCTTGAGGGGGGAGTACATTTTAAGCAAATTTTCATTTTTGAGTGATCTATTCCAAGACACCCCAGATGAATAGGGTAATAAAATAAAAATACAAATAAATAAACGAATATATATCATCATACTTCATAGGCTGATTGATTACATGAAAAAGTTATTACAAAAAGTATAAATTTCCCCCCTAAGATGTTATGTTTAAATATGCAAGCGAGACATCTAATTAAATATGTACTAATTTAAATAAATTTGCAGAACAGAAATCAACATCAAATAAAGCCAGGTTCAAAATTTCAGTTTCATTTTGTTGGCATACTAGAGTCAAAGGCATTTACAGAAGGGAATTTTGGTATCTCTTTTTATAACCAAATCAGAAAATACTGTCGACTTGGGGGTGAAATAAATCATTTTCACCATGTTCTTAGGAATAAAATGTTGTATAAAATCATGAAAATGATATATAATCAAACCCCCTCTGTCAAAACCGTTTGGTGTATGTAAGTGTTACTGAAGTGGAGATATCTGACTCATTTTTAGAAAACAGCCTTTAAAGATATGTATTGTAACTGAAATCTACAGATGCAAATAGATAAAGCACAATACAATAAACACTTAAAGGTGTATTTTGCATGTTTTCTTCCCACTAGTCTGAAGAAACACATTATGAAAAGACAAATAGCCCCAAATCTCAAAATTGACCAGTGCATGGAAAAAACAAGGTTTTTGCTTGTAGTGTCTTGCCTTAAACGCTAACATATATGAGTTTTCCATTACACATGTGTGTTATAGTCAACGAAAATTGTATTCACCCCAAAATTTCCTCCAGCAGGCTAAGATATCCGTGCCCCTGGACAGCTAATTTATCTGCTGGTGTCAAGCAGGAGGCCAGGAGGGGGAGGAGAGGCGGAACCGGGCCGGCGGAGAGCGGGAGGGGGGCGGCACTGCGGAGAGAATGAAATGTGACAGTGCTCCTCTCCGCTGTGTTCATTCCTAGTCTCATGCTAATTAGCACTGGGAACAGGCTGCCAGAGCCATGAGAGGTGCCTCTGGTGCAACATGATGCAATGCAGGACTTCCCTGTACTATATCAATGCAGAAACCTGTGTGGCTCATATCAAAGCGGCATCTTAGTAGACTGTGTCATCCTGCTGGGCTGAATCTGTTGGTTTGCTGCAGGCAGAAACGGGTTTATCAAAAGATCTTGTTTTCACGCCGTCGGCATTGACATGTATTCAGTCATTTAATGTGCTAGGTAGGCTAATTGGTTAGAGCTCTACATGTTCTTTTTAAATCCAAAGAAATGCTGGTTGTGGATCAGATGCGGTTTGATGAAAAACGGTAGGTCGGTCACTGAAGCTTTAGCTTGTGTTGATTCTGAAAATGGAAAAGGGCAGCTTCTATCGCTCTTATGTCTGATGAAAGGCTATTGATTACAAAACTGAATGAGTAATATTGAGGGGAATATACAGTCTGGGTTCTGTTGAGGCACTTTCAGTCCTTGCTCTCAGGTCTACATTCTTTCTTGTGGTTTGGTTGCTAGGCACTTCATCAGGAAACGTAATGTGCAATTAGAATGTGTGCAGGGTTTATTTTCTGTCTGTTCACTTACAAAGCATGTATTCCAACATACGAGCCACTGCACCAAAAGCTCAAATAAAGGTATTTTGCTACATACATAAATGGAGAAATGCACCAGCAAATTGTCTACACAAATAAAATACTAAAAGCTATAAATACCTCAAGTGAATTTAGGATTAACAACATTATAATGCCCAGCATCAAAAATGGGTATTCGTTTTTGAGATGTGCTAAAAATGACATTTAGAAACACTGAAAATTGTAAATGTGCCAATGCAATACAAAATAGACCAGTACCATAAAATAACAAATAAATAATCTCTAATGTCAGCCAGTAACCTAATATACATGTCTATATATGCTATGATTAAAAGGTTTGTCAGTAAGAAATATTAGTTTTCTTATTTATTTATATTTATTTTATTATAAGAAATTTGTGCTTTTATTCAGCAATGATGGCTTAACTTTATCAAAAGTGACACTAAAGAATCCTGGGGAGGTGAAATCAGGTTATCATGGTTTCCACATGTACCAAATCAGCATATTAAAATGATTACAGAAGGATCATGTGACACTGAAGACGAACAATGATACTGAAATTTCAGCTTTACCTACACATCCATAAACTACATATTACAATTCAAATAGAAAACTGGTTTAAAATTCTAATTATGTTTCATAATATTACTGCTACTATATTTGTATCTAATACATGCAGCCTTAATGAGTAAAAAGCCAGTCTTTATAAATGCATATTGGGTGTTTCACCATAGTGATTGGTAGAGCTGTTATTAGCATTCTCTCTTTTCCAAATGTTTTAATGTGGATATGTGCTATCTATGATTTATTTCATTCAAACCAGCTTTGGCTGGCAACTTTATCTCCCCGGTGTCCATGTTGGCTCAGACAGCTGATGTTTCAGGATGAAACCAAACAAACTGTGTTTGAGTATGTGTTAGTATGTGTCATGCTATTTACACATTTAGAGGAAATATCACAAACAAGAGTATCTGAAAACCACCTGCCAGATTCCCTGAGAGGTGTTTTTAGTCTAAAGATTGCATTTTTGGTGCTATCTGGCATGTGTTGATTTGAGTTAGGATGACTGTGAATATATAAGGGCGATGGCATTAATTAATTTATTTAAAGCGGAATAACATAATTTTGCAGGGAATCTCACACTCAATTCCCAACTGACAAGATGCTTTAATTTCTTTGTGTTTGTGTTTCTCTTTGAAGCAGATTCAAGAGCAGATGGAGCGCCACAGAAAATTGATCACGCCGTCATTGGTGGCATTGTCGCGGTGGTTGTGTTCGCCATGCTTTGTCTCCTGATTGTTCTCGGACGTTATTTTGCAAGACACAAAGGTAAATCAAAAGGCACGATTCTGCCTTCGGCTTGATTTTGGGGTGGAAATAACAAATGTTCTTGTTTTAAGGTACCTACTTTACCCACGAAGCCAAAGGAGCGGACGATGCCGCGGACGCCGACACTGCCATCATCAATGCAGAGGGGGGACACAACAATTCGGATGACAAGAAGGAGTACTACATTTAACTCTGACTAGACCTGCTAGTTCCCTGTGCTGAACAGCAAACTGTGGACTGCTGGGTTGGGAGGTAGGGGTTGTGGGATTCAATCAGGCTGGATTCACACCTGTGCAGCTGAAGAGACGGTGATGAGAAGATGCTGCCATTGAGACGGACGGGGTGTGGGATGGCAGAGCACTAGAAGAGCTCCATTTTAGACCGCTTCACCATCCAACACCTCCTGCTGGGCCCGGTTTTGTTCAGTTTAAACATTTGCTAAGAATTTTGTGCCTTGTTCTGTTCTTACTGAAGTTCCCACTTTCATCGGGACACCCACAAGCCACTGTCTCTCGAACGGTCTGAACCCACAGTTGTTTTGTTTTCATTTCATTTCGGTTTTAATTGCCAGCATATCTTCACGCCATTCAGACAGCAGGTCTGAAAGAAAGCCACACACGAAGTTTCGATGTAAGATTCGGTCACATAACGATCGCTTGGGTTGTTTTCATGCATTGATTCCAAGTAATTTATTTGGCAAATTGCCTTTTGCTCTCCTTCGTCCGTTAGAGAAGCTAGAAGTATATTTTGTTGTGACCAACAACATTCAGCAGCAGTATTGTGTTTTTGCATTATTTATTAGATATAATGTAAGTTATTATAATCAGCTTGTGTTGATATTAGGGCTGTCAATTGAACATAATAATGCTCCTGATCCATATATATTTTGTCAATGACATTAAACATTTTTGTCCAATCTATTTATTCCTTCAAAATAATCTTTGTCTTGTTATTATCATTATTATTATTATTATTAGGCATAATCTTTTAATGTTTTTCTAAAAACATATATAAAAACTGCAGCACTGTTTATAAACATCTGAAAAATGTATTCAAAGTGCAATGAACATGCAAAAAATAGATAATTTATATTTAAAATAATGTAACTCCCTACAGATGTAATGCTATCTATTAATTAATTAATTAATGGGTTAATAATTAAATTTACCCTGTTTACTCTTGTAGATGTGTTTTTCTCAAGATGTGTTTTTCAAAGTATACGGTGCATTAAAATGTGGTGCTCATGGCGTGAGGTGCCAAAAAAATTGCATTTCAACAAAATATCAAAGACTGAATACAATGACAAATCCTCTTGTTATTGGACAGACAAGACAACCTCTAAAATAATTTACTGTGGACTGTAGGTATATTGATTTACTTATATTCAGTGATATGGAAATTAATCAATCAGTATATTGTCCTCCTACGCCTAATTTGAATTAATTTGATTCATTCATCAGCATACGTTTTAGTTGGTTTGATTAAAACTTTTAAACAATTGACAGCCCTAATTGTTCCTTAGATATACTGTTTGTGATTATAATCGGCTTGTGTTGATTTTCATTCCGGCTTGTATCGCATTATCCATATACCAGCTTCACTCACAGACTAATTTATTGTAATTAACGCCCAAGCATTAAAATTGAATGCCAAAGCAAAGAAAAGCAGATCGGCTCCTGGCTCAGCTGTACAGGAAGGCCGTCACAAAGATGACCCTTCTACGAAACAGTGTAAAATAGCTTTCATTTTTAGCTTGTTCTCATTCAGTAGGCTCGGTATGAGGTCGAGGTCAGTGAGTTTCTCCAAATATTGTTAGTGCTTCTGTGCGCTTCTCATAGTGACATTAAAAACTTTCGTACTAAATGAAATAGATGGAGCCTGTATGTTGTAAGCCATACTCACAGTTGTGCCCTCCAACACATTTCGGTTAGCAGCTCTTATTGTCGATTCCTTCAATCTAGCTTATGTGTAGATGCCAGACTGAATGTAATAACTCTACAATAATGCGATGGTTTATAAAAGAGAGTCCTGAATGTTTTGTTTATCTCATCAAACATGCATTATTTTCAGGTGATGTATGCGAGGGAGAATTTTACCAGGGACACGTATTATGTTTCCTTACTCGTAAATGTATTATAAATGTATAGAGCGTGAAATTATTCCATTATTGTAGAGTTAGTATATAGTTGGTGAAATATTACACTCATATCAGGCATTGTTTCATATCTTTGGCCTTCATTTAGCATCCTAGACAGTTGGACAGATGCGTATTGTTTGTGATTAACTACATGGGGGCATTTTGGAGTTATGGTGAGAGTGCGGTTAACATTGTAAAATCCTTGTGACAAAATTGTTAGCGTTTACATGAATTTGTGTATTATCAAGTGTTTTTGTTAGTTTTTTACTGTTATTCCTGAGATTATCTGACAGGTGAGCATCATTTAGATTTGAAACGCTAATACATTATGGTATATTCGTGCAAGGCTCTTACTTGGTTATATGGAAAGAAACTTTCCTTTTGATTGTCATTGTATGTTGTACAGAATGTTGTGGTTTTATACAGCAGCAGATTTATTTAAACATATCATGTTCTGAACGCCTATAAAACTAAACTGATTGAGAATGAAGTAAATGAAAGTTAAATATGCCCCTAAAAAAGAAAACTATGGTCCCAATTCATACATTACTATTCAGAAGTTATTAAAATATATATATATATATATATACATTTTTTTACTTTATAAAGTAATACTTTTATTTAACAAATATGACAGTGACAGTAAAGATGTTTATAATGTTTAAATAAATATATTTCAAATAAATGCTGTTCTTTACAACAGTCTATTGAGAAATAATTAATTATGTATCATAGTTTCCACAGAAATGTTAAGCATCACAACTGTTTGCAACACTGATAATAATAAGAAAAGTTTCTAAAGTACCAAATAATTTCTGAAGGATCATGTGACACTGAAGACTGCTGCAAATCCAGCTTTGTCATCACAGGAATAAATTAATTAATTCGTTTATTCAATTAAATGCAGCTTTGGTGACCTTAAGAGACTTATTTCAAAAACATAAAAAACTTACCAACCCCAAACTTTTGAACTGTAGTGTACATAAAAAAATATTAATATATGCACCCAATTAACATTCCAGGCATGTGAATAAAAAATCATTTATAAATGTATACTATGTCATTTTTCTCAATTACAAATTTCACATGTCAAATATTGAGCGAGGGCTACAAAGTGTCATAACATGGTGAGGGTTCCCAAAGCGGATTCACCAACCTATACAGCCAAATCACACCTTTCCTTTCTTTTAATGTTTGCTTTAATATTTACAAGTGAAATGGTGAGTGATCTAAAACTGCCCAAACCTGAAGAGAGAAAACATGCACACACAAACATACCTTCAGTGTAGGTTTGATTCTGCCCTGTCTCAGGTCTGTCTATGAATTCATTTTTTGCATCTCAGGTAGAATGCAAAGGTGATGCCCCATATCTGAAAGAAAAGACTTTAAGTTATAATCAAAAAATCCTGCAGAATAGAGCATGTTTTACATGTTTTATCTGTACTTCAGATGCTGTGCACTGTGTAAATGTTCGTATTACTTTGTATAGATAGGTCACAGCAGATGATAGGTTTATTTAAAGAAAATAAATCTAAGACGTGAATCTTAGTGCGTACATTTACAATGCATTTTGCATTTTTAGACGACCTGTACACCCAGAGCCATTATTCATTGTATCCATAGGTTTTATGTCAGATATTTTGTCTCATCTCTGTAGTTTGTATTCCTGTGTTATTAAAGTTATTTATATGTTCCCGATTACACTTTGTATTTGACCATGAAAATACATTTTTACAGAAATGGAGCAGTACTGTCTTAATAAAAAAGAGGTATTAATGTTCAAAAGCAGTTTAATTGTGTCTTATACATTTACTGAAACTGATATCCTTCATGAAGTGTCCAATTAGCGCCGTTCAGAGACGTGCTCTACGCTACTTTATATAGAAACATTCGATGTCTTTCTAATTGCTAAAATAGTCTCATTTGTCATACTGAGGATGAATTACCTGATAACACGTTTCATCGAAATTCGTGGTTTGGCAATGCTGTAAACATATGTTGCGAAATTCTGTGCCAAACCTAATTACAATAAGTGAAACATGAGGAAAAACTGAGCAGAAACAGCAGCGTGTCAGTGTATAATTGAGCTCGTGTTGCATTGGAATGAGGAGACTTGCCAGATGACTTGCACTTTAGTTCTACTTTTGGCACCTAAGAACCTTTATGACTAATAAGAAACTATTAATCTGTTTAATCCAATTATAATTAGTAGTGCTTGCTAAGGAAAGCAGTACTATTAACATTGCTCGTTCTTAGCATTAAGGATTTTGAACAAACGCAAACCCTACATATTAACTATCAGAGCAACCAATCAGAGCACCCTAGCAAATACCTAAAATGTGTTATAATTACTATAACTTGTGTAACATGGACACTGTGTTGTAAAATGTTACAGTATAACATCTGCATCAACTCCTTCCTCTTGCTTACTGTGAAGAAAGTACACATTTGTGTTGATTGCATCATTTAATTCACATTGAATTTTTATTAGTTTCCAGTGCATTTCATAAACATAACTGTGAACATCTCTGCCTAATGAAAAAGGCAAAACCACCCACGAGAAAAAGCACTGGGGTTATTTGCACACGGTCTCTCAGTTGCTGTTCTTAAGTTCATGCATGAAGTTCCTCTTTAGAGGGTCATTGATTGGTCATCAATTCTTAGAAAGCGTTGGTCAGCGCAAAGTGTTATAACTTTAATGCTGTCAATGCTGTGGTAAATATCCTCCTGGGTGAAATAAATGTGGTCTTAATAGAAGAACCACACAGTTTCCTAGTAGCTACGCTACAATAATACCACTTATTTATTATTTGTAAGAGCCACAGAGGTGATTTCCAGAATCATCCCACTGATTCCCCTTTGTGTTAAATTACATTATCAACAGCATCTGTTACATGCTGTCAATTACATGTATGTATTTGCTTTATACTTTTATCCAAGTTGCTTTACATTTGATCAGTTCATCCATTCTCTAGGAATCAGACCCTTGGCAATCTTAATGCTATGTGCTACTGTTTGCACTGCAGTAATTAATATCACTACCTATAACTGATCATTTCAATGTCCCTCAGATAAAATAAATAAATAAACAAAAACAGGTTGAAAATTTGCCAGTGTTCACAGATTTTCATGGACGAAATCCAGTCATTTAAAAAGGAATCCACACATTTTGTGTGAGGGCGACAGATTTTGCAACAGGTTCAAGTTGGTCATACGGTTTCGTCTTGTTGACAAACACAAGCCTACTTGATTGAAAGTGACTTCTGTGTGAGATGTGATTGATATTGTACACAAAAATTCTGTCATTAATTACTCACCCTTATGTCATTCCATACACATAAGACGTTTGTTCATATTTAGAATACAAATTATTATATTTTTGATGAACTCCGAGAGCTTTCTGACCCTCCATATACATCAATGCAACTGACACGTTCAAGGCACAGAAAGGTAGTAAGGACATTGTTAAAATAGTCCATGGAGTAATAATGAGTTTTCATTTTTGAGTGAACTATCGCTTTAAGACTGACTCATCAACAGAGAACATGTGAACTATCTCAGAATGTGTTCAGATCCAGAACAAATGTCTCAGCAGACCAATGTGCCCAAACAGAGGAACGTAGCATCCTTCCCTGTTCGCAACAGAGGGTTAATATTACTTTTAGGTGCGTGAGGAGCGCAGCAGGCAGCTTAGCTGGGGGTGTGCTACTGCCTTGCCCCTGACCCACATTCTCAGACGGAGCAGGCAGCAAATAAATATCTTCATCGCTGTCACTGGCTGTGTGTCTGAGAGCTTGATCTTTCCCGTGGCTGCTGTCAGTGGGAGAGGCAGCCTGCCTCGGCACAGTGGGAATACAAGGTTTGTCGGTGAGTCATCTCAGTATGCGGTGAGCCACAAAATATCTGGAAGAGAAGAAAGTAAACTTCTCAGAAAACTGTATGGCAATAATTGATACTTGGGGTTATGAACCGGAGGCTTCATGAGCTGACACTACACCGGCCTTTATATTAACCATGAGAAACACATCTGGGGCACAACAGCAGAAAACGTCTCTGCACCGGCTACATGTCAAATGGCACATCAAAAGATTGCAGCGGCACTGAAAATAATCCTTGATAAATGGCCAACATGACATTAACCAATGCAAGCATTGGTCTCATACATCACTCTCGGGCAATGTCCCCCCCAGGCATGTTTTATGTTTCAGAGACAAGGCAATATTTCTCAGCTGTAAATGTCATGTTTGACTGTGCAGTTTATCAGCGATCTGTTCCCTTCAGAGAGCGCTAGTTTCGATAGGATGTGGAATTGATTTTATTGAAAAGCTCATAACCGATCTCTACCTACAGCTTTCCCTGTGTGCGACTCGGTCTAGCGGAAAGCAGTACAATGTCTCGCTACACACAAACAGCTCTAACTAAAAGAGCTGAGTCACTGGCACTGTTATCTGAGATTGACACATCCACTTTTGTCTGAAAGTATAACTGGCAGAATCAAATCTCACAGTGCTTGTATTAACCGCCTATCTTTTAGCCATCTTATTTGGTATTGTTAAAGTCTAATTGGTTTTCAAATTAATTAAGGTTTTAAAGGAAGTATACTTGTCTACACAGGCAAAGGCAGAGTTTACACCTATAAAGACAGCATTGCTGGAGCCTGTAGCCAAGCGTTTTCATTGTGCAGTCGATGCAGTTTCTTCTCTTGTTTTTCACCTAATGGGTTTTACTTGATAACAGTGTTGTGGAAGCTACTTTGAAACCGCTTGTCAAGCAACAAGCTACTCGTGAATGAAAGTAGTTCAACTTCAGGCAAGCTACTACTCGGAAAACAACAACCACAGGTAGATGCATTTGCTCATAACAAAAGTACTGCTTTGAAGCTACTGTATATAGGGAGCAATGTCTCAATTAAGATGACAGTAAGCTTGAAATGTTACATTTACACTAATGGCTAATTACAGAAAACTCCAAAACCTAACAAATGGCAGACTTTAAAGAGACCCTTTGTAAACAAAAGTTAAATGCATCTAGAATAGTTATCCTAGTTTGCAATGACATTAACTATAAACCAAGTAAGAAAAATGGCCAAAGTTTTCATTGTTTTTAGATTTTCAACAAAAATGTCATTAGTACCAAAGTTTTTCAAAGAGGTGGCGTAAAATGCCCCCACTCTGACAAAGCAATTTTCTTTAAACATTCACAGCAAAATCAGAGTACAAGCAGACAGTTTTAGCTTAAAATGAACAAAAGACTAGCTAAAATAACCATAGATAAATGTGAATATTTATAAATGAACCATAAAAATCAGCCTATTTGAAAAATATTGCTAGCTGATGCTAACTGGCTAGCCAAGTAAATGACTGGTGCAAAACTAGTCATTTTATATATAAATTCAAATATTTGTATCAACCACCTAGTTACAGTAAATTACATAGATAAAAAGATGTGATATTCAGAACATGGTAACTACTGTAATTATGATAGTGGGAAGCGATGCCGCCTGGGGGTGTTTACCCCACAGACTAGGTTTGAAAGAAAAAATAATAATGATGTTGTTCTGAAAATATATTTACATTTTCCTTAAATAGCATGTACTGCCTTTCTATAGGTCTTACTATTCTCATATCATATATAACTGTGAGGTTCTGCAAAACAACAAGCTAACACTTTTTTCTTACTGCTGAATATTAGATCACAACATGAAATCAGTTTTCTCTCAGAAACGTTGCCAGTGTAAGCTGCACCGTGAATACTTCACCACTTCTGTCAGCATAGTTCATAGCACCAACATAAGTGTATCATGAGTTTATTTAGTGGTTATATAGGAAAACGTCTCGGTTACGTATGTAACCCTCGTTCCCTGAAGGAGGGAACGGAGACGTCACGTCGGAGGACCGACGAATTGGGATATCGCTTAGAGACCTATCCGAGTGTAAACTAAGCGAGCCAATGCACATTGGCATGCGATTGCATCCAGCTGCCGCTGATCACAGCGTGAGCATAAATAGGCAGCAGGTGCAGCGCATATTCAGGTTTTCGCTGAGGAGCCGAGCCGGGGCCTGGCCGCTCAGCGGTGGTACAGGCCGTGGCGGCGGGGCGTGGCGTGACGCCTCGTTCCCTCCTTCAGGGAACGAGGGTTACATACGTAATCGAGACGTTCCCTATCAGTCGGTCACTCGATGTCACGTCGGAGGACCGACGAATTGGGATCCCTACCAAAAGGCCACGGATACTGCCCCTTCCAGTGTCCCGTGGAGGCCTCCTGTGCCGTTATTTTCTGGCGCAGGTTAGGGCCCCCATAGGAAGATCCGTTACTGTTGCTATGGCACTACCCACTCAGTAGGACTGGATAACACTGGGAAAACGTACCCGTTCAGCTCAGAACAGAGACGCTGCTGAAGCCCTTACCTTCGAGGGAGGTTCAGAGGCAGTTACACATATGGACAATAGTCAGATGCATATGGAAGATTGGAGGTGATTGTAACCTCTTGGAGTAGCAGGAAGTCTGCCGGGAAACACGGGCTCTAAGGCTAACCGTGGAAATACACATATGGGATCCGAACGGTCTCTACATATGGAACCCAGCCCTCTACCGGTTCTCAAGGATTCATCGAGTGAGGGCCTGGCGCGGACGCTCCGCCCGTCCAGCTGCCGAGGATGGAGGAGCTCGACAGGGTCTACAGTGGACTCTCTGGAGCAGTTTTAGCAAGCCGACCAAACCGGGGCCTCAGTGCTTCTACCCGTTTGAGGTGAGAACACAGGAGGAAACCGGTTCCACACGAAGGCTATAGAATCTAGCGAATGTGTTAGGGGTCGCCCAGCGACAGGTCCCAAGAGGGTATAGAGGGGGCGTGGAGGATTCAGCCTTCTAGCCCCTAAGGAACCTGACGACCCAGTCATGCTTCCCCACCGACTTCCCTTCCACAGGGTCGTGGTTGGCAGCAATCGCGCCACGAGACCTTGAGGGTGGAGGGAGACAGCCTTCGCTCAACCCTTGCTGCAAGAAGGATAGCACGACTCTGATCGGGCATCTCCGGGGTCTTCTCTGTGAGAAGAGCACCATTCGACGAACAGGTTCCACTTCAAGGCGTGGCGTGTCTGACGGTGCTCTCGCCAAGTGATGGTGTCAACTACCCCTTGGGGTAGGTCACCTAGAACCTCCGCTTCCGTCTAGGGACCAGACATGAAGTTTCCAGAGGTCTGGACGCTGGGTGCCATAAGGTGCCCGTCTCTGAGTCAGTAGATCCTTCCTCAGAGGAATCTGCCAGGGAGGGGCTGTCACGAGGAGCATCAGCTCTGGGAACCAAGTCCTGGTAGGCCAGTATGGTGCCACGAGCAGGATCTGCTCCTCTTCCTCTCTGACCTTGCACAGAGTCTGTGCGAGAAGGCTCACTGGGGGAAATGCATATTTGCGAAGGCCCCGCGGCCAGCTGTGTGCCAGTGCGTCCGTGCCGAGTGTTCCATCGGTCAGGGAGTAGAACAACTGGCAATGCGACGTCTCTAGGGACGCGAACAGGTCTACCTGTGCGAGTCCAAATCGTCGCCAAATCAGCTGGACCGTCTGGGGATGGAGTCTCCATTCTCCGGGGAGCGCAGCTCGTGACAGCTCGTCGGCTGTCCGGTTGAGCAAGCCCGGGATATGAATGGCGCGAAGCGACCTCAGATGCTTCCAACTCCAGAGGAGGAGGTGGCGGGCGAGTTGTGACATGCGACGGGAGCGTAGACCACCTTGTCGGTTGATGTACGCAATGGTCGCCGTGTTGTCCGTACGGACTAGTACATGCTCGCCTCGTAAGCGTCTCTTGAGACGGTTCAAGGCCAGGTGTACTGCCAGCAACTCTAGGCAGTTGATGTGCCAGTGCAGTTGGGGATCCGTCCAAACCCCTGACACTGCATGCCCGTTGAACGTGGCCCCCCAGCCCTTGGCGGAGGCGTCTGTGTAAACCACAGCGTGCCTGGAGACCTGTTCCAGGGGCACTCCTGCCCGAAGGAATGAAAGGTCTGACCACGGGGTGAAGGTTTGGCGGCAGGCTGGAGTGACTTGGACCCTCAGCGTGCCGCTCTGCCACGCCCACCTCGGGACTCGGCCATGGAGCCAGTGTTGAAGCGGTCTCATATGGAGCATCCCCAGCGGCGTGACCGCCGCCGCAGCCGCCATATGCCCCAGGAGCCTCTGAAACTGTTTCAGTGGTGCCGCCGTCCTGTTCTTGAATGTATTCAAGCAGTTCAACACCGACTGAGCGCGTTCCTGCGTGAGGCGCTGTCTGACTGACCGAGTCTAACTCCATACCGAGAAAGAGATCCTCTGCACCGGGAGAGTTTGCTCTTTCCCCAGTTGACCTGAAGGCCCAACTGGCTGAGGTGCGAGAGCACCATGTCCCTGTGTTCGCATAACTGGTCCTGCGACTGAGCTAGTATAAGCCAGTCGTCGAGGTAGTTGAGAATGCGCACGCCCTGTTCTCTCAGGGAACAAGGGCTGCCTCCGCTACTTCGTGGAAGACACGGGCGACAGGGACAGCCCGAAGGGCAGGACTTTGTACTGATATGCCCGTCCTTCGAACGCAAACCGCAGGAATGGCCTGTGGCGGAAGGATCGAACGGAAGTACGCTGGCGTCCTTCAGGTCGATCGCTGCAAACCAATCTTGGGGGACGGACGCACCCAAAGATGCGTTCGGTGTGAGCATTTTGAACGGGAGCCTGTGAAGGGCCCGGTTCAAAACGCGCAGATCCAAGATTGGTCTTAACCCACCGCTTTTCTTGGGTACAATGAAGTAAGGGCTGTAAAACCCCAACCTCATATCGGCTGGAGGGACCGGCTCTATCGCGTCCTTCGCCAGTAGGACTGCGATCTCTGCTAAGATGGGGCATCCGCTGCCCTCACTGTGGTGGAGTGGATGCCGCGATACTTGGGAGGTCGCCGGGCGAACTGAATCGCATAGCCGAGTCTGATGGTACGGAGGAGCCAACGAGACGGGTTGGGGAGCGCCAGCCAGGCCCCCAGAACCGTACTAGTGACACCAACGAACCCACTGACGTACCCACGGTGGCCCGTTGCGGTCCGCGAGCGGCCGGGTCGGCGTGTGACGGCGCACTTACCTGCGTTCTGGCAGAGGGTGCGTGAGTAGTGCGATTGACCGCCCTCTCGAACCGCCCACAGCTGCCCACTGGCGAGAGGAGGGTGAGTGTAACTCAAGTTTGACTCGTTCACAACCCCGCCCCTCTGGGGACCCAGAGATAGAAACTGCTCTTTTGCCGAGGTTTTGGGTACCACTGACCGTGAGGCCAGTGGCAAAAAGGAAACAAAGATTCTCCGCCCGGCCCTCCTCCGGGGAGGGAGTGGTGCGTTCACCATCTCCCGAAGAGCAAACATCTCCATCCCTGGGTCGTCCGTCTCAGGGCCGCTTGCTCCGGCGCTTGCCGCCTGGTTTGGGGGGCCTGACGGGGCGGGCGGCTGCCCTGCGGCCGGCTCCACGGCGCTGCTTGGCTGGAGGCTGCTGCGTCTGCTGCGGGAGGCGGGGCGGCGGCAGGGGCCGCCCTCGGCGACAGTAGAACCGAGGCACTGCCGCGCGGCGGCGGGTGGAGGCAGCAGCTGCACGCGGGCAGGATGTGCCGGATTGCCTCAGTCTGCTTCTGCGCAGCGGAGAACTGCTGGGCGGTTCTCCACGTCGCCGAACAGGCCGGTCTGGGACACAGGGGCATTCAGGAACCATGCCTTGTCTACCTCCTTCATGTCAGCCAGACACAGCCAGAGGTGGCGTTCCTGGACCACCATGGTGGACATCGCACGGCCCAGAGACCGCGCGCCAGAACGTCGCTCGTGGCGCGAGGTCCGTGGCGGTCCGAGCTCACTGAGAACTCCTGGGTCGTGACCACCCTCGTGCAGGTCCCTCAGTGCCTTGGCCTGGTGAACCTGCAACAACAGCCATAGCGTGTAGGGGCTGAAGCAGTTTCTCCGCAGGGCCGCATAGGCACTGCCGGTCAGGGCCGGCAGTGCCTACAGGCCGGGAGGGAGCAACGGATTACCGCGCCAGGTAGAAGCGGTCCTTGGACACAATTGCATCGCAACCGATCGCTCCACCGGCGGGACCTCCGTATACCCAGCGCGCTCCGCCCGTCAAGGGTGGCGAGGAGGATGAGCCACTGGGCGGTTTCTGGCAGTGAAAGGTGCCGTCCATGTTCCAGTGAGCTCATCATGCACTTCCGGAAGAAAGGCACCGGGGTGGGGCCCTGAGAACCAGCGCGGGCCACCCCGAAACCAATCGTCCAGCCTTGAGGGTTCGGGACACGGTGGAGGCGTCCCACTCGAGCCCAACACTCTCAGCGGCCCGGGCAAGCATAGCCACCATTTCCGGATCCGAATCCGGCACCGCTGACCGCCGGAGGGTGGCAGCGTACTGAACCATCATCTCCGGATTGGTCTGACTCACCTCCAATGTAGCGATCGACATCCGATCGTCGGGGCGCCAAAGGATACAGGCGGTACCCCCTCCATGGGAGGGCCAGCCCGCTCCCTAGGCAGCTCCATCGGTGGCGAAGTGCGGTAACAGGAGGAGCCCTCGCTGTACTAGAATTCCTCACTGTCACCGTAAGACCAGCCCGGCTACTGCGGAAGTAGCCTCCCGGTAGCCACCAGGGGAACCCTAGATCTCGGCAGAGGCATGGGTACCCGCCCCTTTGCAGGAAGCGAAGCCTGGTCCGCAGCCCCGCGACGGTCATCCCCGCAATGGGGCACACAGTCACAAAAGCCGCCTCTGCGTGTTCAATGCCCAGACACGAGAGGCAGCGATCGAGACCATCACCCGCGCCAGGTAACGACCGCATCCAGAAACGCACGGGCGGAAGGGCATCTTTAAAAGACGCGTCTTAAAAGGCGTTCCGCCCGTAACACTCTTTTAGAGAAGTGTTTGCTCTTTTAGCGTGCTGAAGCGCACAGGGAGATGGTCGCTGCAATACAACAGGGGTAGTGCAGCCTGATGTGTGCAATCCACTCGACGAAGGAGACCACCACCGCTGAATCGCCGTCCGCCAACACCAGAGTCTTGAGGCACTCTCAGAGGTAAGTCTGGAGCAGAACGATAAACACCGCTCGGCTCCGAAGCGAAAAGCTGAATATGCGCTGCACCTGCTGCCTATTTATGCTCACGCTGTGATCAGCGGCAGCTGGATGCAATAATCGCATGCCAATGTGCATTGGCTCGTTTAGTTTACACTCGAAGTGGATAGGTCTCTCTAAGCGATATCCCAATTCGTCGGTCCTCCGACGTGACGTCGAGAGTGACCGACTGATAGGGAACTGTGTGGGGGAGATGGTTATTACAATATTACAAATCAAATAATATACTTTAATATTTAATATTCAAGATTAATCGCTTTATGTAATCCCCAATTGTAAGTCGCTTTGGATAAAAGCGTCTGCTAAATGACTAAATGTAAATGTAAATGTAATACTTAAAAGTAAACTGATTGTAATGTTTTCAGACACTGGACTTCATGTTAATTTCTATTAAATGAAAATGTGTTATCCGTACGATGAGCTGGACTTAACATAATGTCATATATAGATGTATACATCTAGCTGAACTTTAGAGGGCTTTTTTGACCGGCTTATGACGAACTTAAGTACATCTTTTGTATGTAATTTCATACTTAAATCTACTGTCTTTGAAATGTAGTTAAATTGTTCTGCCTTACATTTACATTTATGCATTTAGCAGACGCTTTTATCCAAAGCGACTTACAATTGTATTCAGGTTATACATTTTTTGTCAGTACATGTGTTCCCTGGGAATCGAACCCACAACCTTTTGCGCTGCTAACACAATGCTCTACCACTGAGCCACAGGAACACATCCTTATGTACTGACAACCATTTATGGTACAGTAAAATATACCTTAATGTCATTTATAATCAAACTTGCATGTCATGTCTAAATATATTTGTGATAACCCATTTGTAATGATAAATTAGCAATTTAATCCATTTAAATATATTAACTTTAAAAGTAGGCAAATATTGAATATGTGCTTTAGTATGGTGTCAACACATTAACAATAAGTTTACTTGACCAAACCATGATAATAAAAACATGATTTAAACTGTAATTGAAAGTAAATAATTTAATTTGACATAATTACAAAGTGCACTTTAATAAGAAAAAGCCATGAAAGTGAACTCTAAGTAAGTGGCCTTTTATTTCAAAAACATATTTCATGTAAGTATTTTTTTATGAAAATTCTGTCATTTTTTACTTGTGTACAGTAAATATACCCTCATAAGACTTTACAATAGGGTCTTATTTGTTAACATTTAGTTAATGCATTATGTAATGTAACATGAACAAACAATGTTAGCTCACAGTGCATACATAATATTAACAGATAGGCCTACAACTTTTGATAATAAAATTGAATTAGCAAATTCTCAAAATTAATATTAAAATTATTGATGAAAAGTATTGTACAATATTAGTGCATGTTAAATAATAGCTAAAGTTAGCAAATTAAACCTGAATCTAAAGTGTTACAATTTACTCACTGGGGGTGAAATTATTGATGACAAAATTGTTAGGTGAACTACACCTTAATCTAAGTAATACACTATAGACCCTTTTTCTGTTAGTAAACATTGTGATGTTTTTCTGTGGGCGCTCCGCCTTAGCTGGAGGCAGAAAGAGTCCCCTGACCGGTTAGCGAAGGTTAACTTTAACGGACGAAACCAGATTGGTTAATTTTCAAAATCTGTTCATTTTCTGAATCTGTCTGAGAGAGCGTTTTCCGTCCATTGAAGGGCATTTGTCTGATCTAGTCTCATTAGCAACTATGAAGAAACATAACAAAGAAATCAAGAACTCTCTAGTGACAACAGTGACGTGAAAATATGTTACCAGTCAAACAATGATTTAAAAATACTTAAAGCAATTGACATTTAATAGACGGTTCTGACATTTCGCCAATTAACAATAAGTGCTTTAGGATATTCAATGATCACAAGGGAATCAGGATTTAGGTCTTGTACATCGTAACCCATTTGCAAGTGCACTGGTGTCTTACCCCCAAGAGCTTTTGGTTTATCTCAACCCATCTTGACGGAGCAGCTCTCTGAGAAGATCGTGACTGTCCTTGATGTGACACCAAAGACTGAGCTCCACACAGCGAACACTTCCTTTAGCAGATGTTCCTGCAACATCTATTGCTTCTCTATAGCTGAGTGCACAGTGATTACCACTTTGGCCATCTTATTTCTCTCCATTTCTCACTGCACATCACCTCTTCCTGCGGACAATCACAGGAGAGGAAAATAGAGCGCTTTAGCCCCGAGAGGTCTGTTTAGATAGATGTCAGTCGAGTTGTGCGAGTCATGTTTTTGATCTTTTGCCACAGCGGGTTTGGACAATCAGTTATTTTTACATCTCATTGGGGAATCATAAATTTAGTGTCCACTTCAGTATGGTGATTGTTTATTGAAACATCTACCACATGAGGTCTACCACATCTATCACTGCACTCATTGCACTGTGACCTCTGAGAAGGCGAGTGTGTTCATTTGTGCACACAAGAGCCAATTATAACAGCAATAATGGACATCATAGGAAATCATATTTTCGTTTAAGGACTGAGTACAACATTTTTTTTACATTTCTTTTCATCAAAACTTAAATGAGAAGCACCTATTTGTTTTACTTTATGGTTTAGTTAAATACATGTTTTTATTGTTGTTGTTGTTTGTCATAACATTTAAAGGGTTGCAAATTTAGCTTAACTGAAGCTGTCACTCAGTGGGGGCTTGACACTTTTGGGGAACGATGAGTTGTAGTTACTGATGAACTTACAGTTTTAATAATTACTTAATAATATTTGTGTCACAATTTTTTGTTAGATTAACTTGTTTTGAGTATTGGGGTTGAACGGTTAGTTTGACCAATTTTAAAAAGTCGAGCTAAGTCAACATTTCAATATTCATAAAAACTGAGAATATTCGGACAATATTCATTTCCAAATGACATAAATATTATACTTCTTCAGTGTTAAAATTTTAAGGAATGTTACATTATTTCTTGACTGGGGAAAGTGATACAGGTTAAATTGTTGAGCACAAAATGTTGGACATTACACTAAAAATATTTTAGAATTCTTGCTATGATTAAAATGAGTTCATAATTACAAATAGTTTAACTCTGTTGAACTGAATGGTAATAGATTTTTCATCAAAATTGTGACTTTGCTGTTTGATATTTAAGGTGCATTCAGGAGTTATTTACTGTTGCTACCAATGCTACAATAGTGTTAAACGCTGTAGGCTATCTATCGACGAGAACTGACTTTTTATATAAATTTGATTTAGGTATACTACTTATGAGTTCTTGGGAGCGGTCTGCATAATTAAGTAATTAATTATCTTACCTGTACAACAAAAATCAGCAGCACTCAGGATTTTCTGCATCATCTTTGTATGCCGTACCAATGTTTTTGATCGTTTTTGTATTCGTCAGTCTTTCTGTCTCCTGGCTTCAGGACTTTTCTGCTTCTTCGTCCATACTGATTCTCCTATTGTCTCAGCTGGTAAAGCACTAGGCCAGGGGTCACCAAACTTGGTGTCCTGGAGAGTTTAGCTCCAACCCTAATCAAATACACCTGAACCAGCTAATCAAGGTCTTGCTTGGTATACTTGAAACTTCAAGGCAGGTGTGTTGAGGCAAGTTGGAGATAAACTCTACAGGACACTGGCTCTACAGGACCGAGTGTGGTGACCCCTGCACTAGAATATTAATTATGAATAAAGTGTGTTACCTTGTCTTGTTATTGCTTACCTTGTCTTCTTATTGCTCTTTGTGTCACTAAATGACATCCGTTAATAAGCGACGCCTCGTGGTACCATCACAGAGATGCTCAAAATCATTTTCCAGAACATTCTCGTTCACCGTTCCTGGCTGGTGGAATGATCTTCCCACCCCACCTTCCCACCTTTTTGGATAAAAGCGTCTGCTAAATGACTAAATGTAAATGTAAATATCACTACTCCATCGTATCTACAGAGGCTTCATGTATTCATGTAGGCAGCCAATGAGCACGAGGATTCTGGCATTTAGCAAAACACTGCAATCATGTCATTTCAAGCATTATGGAAAGGCACATGGTGCGGAATTAAATCATTTTATAGAAAACTAGTCTACATCTCATAAGATGACTCTTAATGAAAACACAATGTATTTAATGTGAAAACGATGCACTGATTGGACTTTTAATTGTAGATACAACTGAGAATTCTCCAGAAAGGCTAACATCACAATTAAACAACCAAGTTAGAATAGTTCATCTAGTTCATTTTTTACATTTATTAGTTCTCACAACAAAAATAAAAAATGGAAATGTGTTCCTAATACTTTGAAAAAAATTATAATTCGACACCAAAGTACATCATATTCATGGAAAGTGCCAGCCATATATTAAACTTCTGGTAGAAACGGTCATAATTTATCCATTATCAGTTAACCTTTTGGCAGGCAGTGCTCAGCCCTGGCATACAGAGATATCAGTGGACATCTGGCTAAAATGGCTAAAATGGACTGCAGCGCAGTTATAAATATTCAGGTCTACTCTGTTGTATTACCACAAACTACATAAACAATGCAGATGAATAGTTTTCAGAGGTTTGTCAACTTAAATCCATTTTTCTTGATAGATTTTCACTCCTGGTGTCAAGGCAAATCAGACCCCTGCATTTGCAACTGAGTTATTCCACCGAGGGTAAAAATGTGAATCAGAGCTCGGCTCGTCATAGATAATCAAGCCATCAGCATGCAGATGCCAAAGCCAGAGGTACAATCTCAAATGTATAATCAGGGTGAAACGTGTGTGTGTGTTCAAGCAGCAACTGATCAGTGCAGACTGTGATATGGCATATCTGAACTTCCCTGCTAGAACTTGCTTTGTACATGCCGTGCTTTTAGTCCTATTGTCTTCTTGGGCATCGGTGATGGTCAAACATTGGTCCTGCTCCATTCAGACGGATTCTATTCTGCGCTCTAATAACAGCGTTTAACACTAATGACGGAATACAGCAGCAAAGGCCAAAGGAGAGACTCTGTCTCTTTAACTGTCCATCAGCATTGGTTTGGGCACTCGAGGGCACATTAATAAAATAACTATTTGAACTGTGAGGCCATTGGTGCTTGTCTTTTGATAACTGTCATTTCAGGTAAATGGAAAATCATTCCGAGTGCTCTTTTATCTGAGCTGAGAAAAAACAGAATGGATTTAAATGATTTCTTCTAGAAAGAAGCTTGACCTGCATTGAAAGGAATATATTTGGATGAATCTCACAAAACATGACAAAAACAGGTTCAGGTCAAATTTCAGCCCAATATCACAAGGGAACAACAGTAATAATGAGAAATATTTTTGCAATTTAAAACATATTAATTTATTCCTGTGATGTCAAAGCTGAATTTTCAGCATCATTACTCCAGTCTTCAGTGTCACATGATCCTTCAGAAATCAGTCTGATATGCTGATTTGCTGCTCAATTATAATCAATGCTGAAAACGGCTGCTTGATATTTTTGTGGAAACTTTTGTATGATGGTATACATAAGTTTCCACAAAACATTAAGCAGTTTTCAACATTGATAATAATATGAAATGTTTCAGAAAAATCAGGATATTAGCATGCTTTTTGAAGTAATATTGAAAATGTAGCCTTGCCATCACATAAATAAATTACATTTATTCCTTCAAGCATGTATTAAATTGTGATAATATTTCACAGTATTGCTGTTTTGATCTAATAAGTGCAACCTTGGTGAGCACAAGGATGTCTTTCAAAAACATTAAAAGTAGTAATTACTCAAAACATTTGACCATTAAGCTTTTTGGGCAAAGCTGAAAATGACAGGTTTTATAAGATTCCCTGTCTTATTTTTTGATTCTCTCATATGTGCAAAGTTTTGGTTGATTCATCATAATGGACTTGTGTTTTAACAAAGGCACAAGCACAATATCCTTTGTTTGCCTTCAGGATTAGCCATATACGACGATAAAATGCAAGTATTGGAGATTTACCAAGTGAACTTCAGAAAGCAGTGGAAAAACAACACTGAATGCACAAGTCCTTCTGCCATCCCAACATTCATCTCTCTGTAGAGCATGTTTGTGCTAACCATGACCTAAAGCATTACAAAATCATCAAAACTGAGAAACCGAGGCCATACATTTTCCCCAAGTCCTTGATATGACAATTTTCCCCATATAAACTTCCCAGCGCACAATTTACTGATGCTGGCAGAGGGAAAACAACTTTTAAAACACCAAGTTTTCTTATGTTTTGATCATTAAGAATACATAATGAGATAATTAATTATATAAAGTGAAGGGAGAGTTGACATAAAGTAAACAAGGTTCAGACCAGATGCATGTAAATTTGGCGAGTCGAGACATTCATCATAGATTAGCACAATTAAAATTCAGTTTCTGGTATCCATGCAGGTTTCTCAAGTAATGAGATCAAATATATTTGCCCACACACTGAATTACCAAAGCAACCGAAAATGTCTATGTGTATCTGGATCTTAGTATGTTATACATTCTAATATTCATATAATAAAAAATCTCTTAAACAATGTGACGTATGTCATATTCAATAAAATGATGTAACAATGCATTAGATTAGATTGATTTACTATTTGGGTTATTTAATAAATCTGATGATTCAAAAACTGAAAAAGAGGGATATTCTACTGGAAAGATTCATGTGTTATTACTTTGTGCATTGATATAAAAACATTATGGGCATATTCTGCAGCTGAATGATTCCAAGTTATAATCAGCTGTCAACTTCTAATACTAAGCACTTTTAGCCAACGCAGCACAGGGCAAACATTTCTGATCTTTTTCATTATTATTCAAAGGACTATTGATAAGGGTGGACAAAATCAATCTCAATTAAAAGAACCAAAAACTACTTCAGTATATGTGCATTGAATTTATTTAAAACATGAGTTTCACAATTTGAGTTGAATAACGGAAATAAATTAACTTTTCCACGACATTCTAATTTATTGAGATGCACCTGTATGTGTAATTCAACTACTTCAAACTACTTTTTAAATAAACAAATCAATCAATTTGATTGGCTGAGTGACGTTCCAGGAGTGTTATAATATATAATAATCACAGCATGGACGTTTCATTTCTTACTTCACTTGTCTGTGTTTGTAATTCCAAATAGATTGTCAGTCTGTGCATTAGTGGTAGAGATTTTTCGGGATAACAATGTATTTAGAAGTGAGTCATTTGAATCATTCGCTCAACCGATTCGTTTAAACTCATTAATTTAGAAATGCAAGTTGTGTGTAATTGGCACTGTTGTGACAGATGTAAGTTACTCAATGTTACCTTGTTTAGTTAGCTGTCATATAAAGACAAAGTTTCTCAAATTAAGGATGTTTGAGTTGGAAAACGGCGTACAATTAATCACAGCTAAAACAAATTGAATTGAGGACATTACAGTCTTGTATTCTGGTAAGATACATAGAGCACCTTTGTAGACCTTGCAATACTTTTCTTCAGAGGTTGACAACTGGATTAGTAAAGCTAATCATTTTCAAGCTTGTTTTTGACAATAAGGACACATAAAAGTCATTAACAATCATTTAATAAAAAAAATTATCGAACACAATCATGATATTGCTCAACAAAATATGCCTGATGTGCCACAGTTTGTTCCCTTTGGCTGGTAGATGCAGTAATATCATAATGCTGGCAAAAATAATCGTTCTCCATTGACAGCCATTAAAGAAGTAGCCATGTATCCTGATGAAAGACAGATTATTATGATAGATATTTTACAAGTTTGTTTTTGAAAGTTTCCTAAAAGCATGAAATTGGAATAAAATTCTGCTGCATTTATTTGTGGCTCATACCCACACTCCACTGTATACGATTTACTCTATATGTTAAGCTAACCTAAACACATCACCCAAGGGCATTGCTCTTTATTTGATCGATGCACTTCCTGTGATTTACCGTCATTTTCTTTCCAGAATGCGTGTTTGCTAGTCGTGGCCCTGGTATGTCCAGACTAGTACCTGCACACAGAGCTCTTGCACACCGAGTATGAGAGTATGCCAGCGGGCTCTCTAGTGTAGACATATGCTGTTGGCTCTAAATCTCCTCAAATAGCAGATTTCTGCAGCTGTTAGTGGCACTCATACAATGTAGTGATACTTTAGTGTTATAGGGTACATTCACACTAAATAGTCTTTTTCATCACCACTTTGACGCACAGAGAACGTAACATGATTTTAAAGAGTGTGTTGAGGGTGTTTTAGCCCATACCATGCAATTACTTTATAGGCTGAAAATGACAGAGCGTCTATGGGCTCAATCACAGCCACTAACAGTGTTTTGTGGTTTACTTCAGTTCTAATTCAGATTTTAGACAGAAGGAAAATGACATGAAATAATATAATTTCACTCGGCCAACTTCTGCATTAAACAGCGTGGTCCATTATGTGTTCCGCACCATACTGCTGGTGATCTGCTTTCTTCAATTCTAAACTCCTATGAATTATTTGGATTCAGCCTTCAGAAGCATCAAAAATTGCAGCTAGTAGTGAGATGGAAGTGTATGTTGAATGTAAAGAACAGATCTTGTGCTACTCATGCAAGAGAATCCAATTCTCTTAGGACTTGATTTATTCCACTGTAGACCAGATAGCTTTTATTTTAGAAACTTGCAGCTAAGTAGAAGAAAAACATGGTTTAAATGCAAAGGGTTTTTAAAGCAAGACAGCCTGGTTCCTGTTCAATTCACTTCTCTCTGACTGACACATAAAGTGAAAACAATTAGCGTCTAATATAGAATCCACCACGCATCAGTATCCCAGGAGTCAACACCTTGGTTTCATTCATGCCACCATCCTGACAGTTCAAAACCTTAAAACCAAAAAGCCTGGGATAATATACAATAAACGTCGTCTTGCAGAAATAATAATTGTATTGCATCAGAAACCTAGTGCCTCTGAACCTTTGATGTGCCCTCACGTTAGCGCATATGGAGGAAACTTCAATGCAGAAGCATCATTAGAGATGTCCTCCAGTGCTACAGTGCCATCTTCTGTTCACCATGCAACACCTGCAGGGAACTGTCAAATATAGTAACCAATGTCAGAGATATTAATATTAATGCATAATAAAAATCATTAAAATGGAACAATAGCGGAACTATATGTTGGTAATAACTTCCTGATTTGAAGATTCAGATTAAAATGCTTTAGGCGGGGTGCTTGGTATTACAACAAAACTGCCCAATAAACCTTAGTTTAGCCAATAAAAGAAATATGCTTCATATGCTTATGATTCTACAATTATTTTCCAGGCTTTTGTCAAAGAAACAAAACAATGGTCTGTGCGCTTATTCGGCATTAGGTGCAACAAGGGAACATGACATGATTTTGAATAAATAACTTTAATGAGAGTAAAGCAAAGTAAACATTAAAAAATGCACAAAACCAACTAAAATAGAGAACAGTATGCTTGTTAATAACTAAAACAGCAGTTGATCAGAACAGCATACATTCCATATGTAACCATGTAATGCTTACTGCCACTCAAACGGTTTAAGCTCACCCACATCGACTCAATGAACATGATGAAATAACATGAAAAATCATAATGTCTAAAGTGCCCGTTGTTACATAAAACAAAGACCAACTATAAAGTGCATGATTTAAAAATGCAGAGGGAAAAACTCTGGGGTGAGGGGGGTAGATTATGACTTTTCTTAATTATTCAGACCATATATGCTGATGTCTTTGACATGTATAACGGTTTGATTCCACAGTCATGGCGATACATCAAAAAATGTATACTTTTCACCCTAAAAAACACAAGGCAGTGGCTCCTAAATATTGTACCAATGATACATTTTAAAAGCCTTTGTTAATTATTTTAGTATTTTTGCAACCTCTGACCTCTTGTATCAAAATGACAACTAACACAACACCCTTTAATCAGAGTAGCCATAATAACCAAATACCATATTCTGTGAGTGAATTGACAAATTTGCTTTGCTTAAGTCATCTGAACTGTAATATATAGAGTATGCAGTGCATACAGTGAAAGACACCCTTCAGTGAACAATTAAAGCATCTTTTTAAATATTATTTTTATCCGACTGACAATTGAAAACAACTACCCTACAGAGATCATATATTTCTGGTTAATTTATTTATTTTAGGTATTTTTTAATTTTTGTTAAAAATCTGTCACTTGGAATAAATCTGCATCTCGGGTCTGACCTCTGTCTGATAAAATCCTCTGTGGCCCACAGCTGTTGAATACAGTCTGTTACTATGAAGTGGCATGCAGCTGTAGTTTGAGAAAACACCTGAACTAGCTCGGCTGGCCTTAGAGACTTCCGGATGTATGGATACATAGCTTTTGGAATAGTCTGAGCGAGATGGCACATACATACTACGAGTTCTTGTCCTGCTTTGGGAAGATAACGACAGTCTGTGATCTCTCTCCAGAGTAATTTTCGCTTGACCAGATGGATGGTGTGTTTTGACACTCTGGGATCTCCTAGACCTCTGAGGGTCCCTGCTTATTGTACGAATGTACTGGTAGTCTTCTTTAGAGTTGCTGAGAGTCTTATACATCAGCTTGTCCTGGTTGCGGTTTGCAAGACTGAAACCATCGCTGGACCCGGTGTGTTTGAAGTCAGGGCAGCTATATTCCTTATGTAGAGTCAGGTTGTGTGGCAGTCCTACGGACTCGAGCCTGTGTTGAGGATAGTTGTGCATGGATCGACTTTGCTTCATTATAAAAGCCGATTTGGCTCCTGCCCACCACCATGCCTGTCTAACTTTGAGGGCACAGGCATATCAGGCTCAGAAAGTGGGTGCTCTGGGGAGTAATGTGACACCATGGTCACCCTGTACTTGCCATCAGCCCCTTCAGTTGAAATCAGCATTTCCTTCCCAGAGTTTGACCTGCTCCTAGTGTGCATTGTTTCTTGGCACCGGTGGTCGCCTCTTACAAGATGGGGCTGGGACACAACTGGACCCAACAGCCTTTCTTTGGCTATGCTTTCCTGCCTAATGGACTGACTGAAATGTCGATCAGATAAACCAGAATTAAAAGCCTTGTAGAGAGAAGGGTTCTTGATTCTTGGCTGGAGACTGGCATCTCTGGTCATGGAATCAGACTCGTTGTTCACCGGGAGGTTGCGTAGAGGCTTGTGGTAGTTCTCGGTACTACCCATCACCTTTGATGAGCAAGAAGGCAGTTTGCGGAGCGTGTAAGCGAGAGTGCATCCATGACTGTTCTCTCTGAATTGATTGTATCGAGTCTCTGAATAGGGGCTGTACCTGTACCGAACCTTCCCATCTTCAAAGTAAGGTCGCACTTGCTGGATGTCCGTTGGCGGTGATTTTTGGTAAGATTTGCTCTGGCTGCCTTGATGCTGGAAGAATAAAAACTTGTCCTCTGGTGGAGTATGCACTGAACGAACCCTGCGAATAGTGGGGTAGACGGAGGCTCCATCCAATGGTGGATACCTTGGTCCTCCATGTTTATAGAGACCGACTGAGGAGTAGTCTTCCCGTTGAACTTTATATTTAATGGACTGGTGCAGGGATTGTGGTGCAAGGGTATTACAGTAGTTTCTTGAGTGAACTCTGGGATGGGGACGCCCATCGTCAGGCTGATAATCAGGGGTGCTTTGCTCAACTGGACTTGACCACTGTCGGGAATAAGCAGACCTTTGGTCTCTGGGTTTGTACTGATACACCACACTCGCTGGAGTACTTGAAGCTTGTGGAAGAACTTCGTGCAACGAGGCAGGCATGGATGTTTCTGCCAATATGGCTCGAAAGTTGGCAGCATTAGCAGCCTGCTTGTTATGCAGCACTTCAATGGCTGAATGACTATCCATGGAAGAGCATCTTTCTGAAGGAGTTGGCTGTAAACTTCCATGTACCTCCATCTCCGCATCAAGGCTTGATCCAACTCCATCTGTACCAACTCCAACATGGCGGATGTTATCTCTCATCATTGTGTGGCTCTCTGAAGCCCGCTGAATCTCTGGATCTCTGCAAGGAGAGAAATCCTGAGAGGGCACATGGGTGCACTGGCCACCAGCCGGTGCATCACAGCCATCAGGGAAGCTAAGTCCGCTCTCACTGCCATGGCACGCGCAGG